>ML675622.1:22029110-22325579 GCA_007922155.1 Mesoclemmys tuberculata
AAAGAAAGAAAGAAAGAAAGAAAGAAAGAAAGAAAGAAAGAAAGAAAAGAAAAATGACAACAGCTGCAGTGAAGGGTGTAATGTTTTTCCCTTAACAGTGAAGCAGAAAAGGACAAGATCCATAATGACAAGCCTAAAAGGGAGACACCTCTCTTATCTTGGATATTTATTCCTCAGCTGGGCTCACAAAAGCCCTTCATGAAGCGAACGCTCCAGATCTCCCTTGACCAGTTATTAAAATCTGATAAAACTCCACTCCAGTTAATTCCATCGGCAGAAAGCTGCAGACAGATGTACAAAAGGCTGTCCCTGTTGGCTCGCTTGTGTCTGCTCCTTTATTTATTTCCAGTGTATACTTCGACTGCACAACAAGAAAACTGGTTCTGAAAGTGGCACAGAAGTGAGATTTGTCACAGCAGTTGAGACAGCTCTAGACTTTGTAACATTGCTGGAAGAAGCGGGAGTTCATACCCTTGCTGGTAGAACTGCATGGATAACGGATGTTTCAGTTTGCTAGGAGTTCCAAAAGAATCTAAAAAATTGTTCAGTTCAGGTTGAAACAAAGTCTGAAAATCAGAAAAATTTCATTTCAGCTCAAACTGTTTCATTTGACCTGAAACAAAACATTTCATTTTGGGAAAGGAAGGACTATATTCACCAAACTGTGGGCACTAATCTGGGATGTGAGGAGATCCAGGTTCAATTCTCCCTGTCTGGCTCAGGGACTTAAGGCAGGCCTCATCTCCCTTGTATGTGCCCTTGCCAGTGGACTAAAGCCTGTGGGGTGAGGGTACCTCCAAATCCACCTCAGTTTTGCAAATGGCAACTAAATCCCCTTATGAATCTAGCCTGAAAAATCCAAGCATTTTGTTCTGGAAATGTCGACAGTTTGTTTCAGTGTTTCTGAATTTTTTTTCTTTCTTCATTTCAACCAGAACAATATGTCCAAATCAACAGGTAGTTCAGTCAGCCCAAACCCTCATTTATTGGTGAAAAAACTTTTGCCCAAATATTTTGCCATCTTTACTCTCCAGCACCTAGTAACGTATCATCCTACCCTTTAGGGGTTCTGCCATCGCTCCATAGGTGAGTGGATGTCTGGGTGGCATTGCGTGTGCTTTGATTTGAAAAGAGGCACTTTGTATAGTCAATTAAATGTCTCCTTATGATGTCATTATTATTATTGTTCAATGTTTTGTTGCCCATTTCAGAATCCAGCAGTAAATCTCCTCTTAGATTGCATTGTGAGGAGGAGGAAGAGGACATATGAAACAGTATAATTAAAAAAACCTAAAAAGACTTGGCCCTACATCCTATAGCCTTTTATGTTTTGTGGTTTTGTCCAGCATGAAAAGTACCAATTCGTCTTGAGGTGTTACCAGCCCTTCCAAATACAGGAAGTGCCACACAGCTCATGAGAAAATTCTGCAGAGCACTTCCCAGTGGTTGAAACACATGGATCAAATCACCCTCCATAGGCCCCTCTTCCCTTTCCCCCATACCTATCCAGCTACATCTTGCCCAATGGAGACATGATCTTGGACACCAGCAGCTGCAATGCAGGAGACCACCAACACCTTCACCACATAAACATCAGACACTGCATTTGAACACTAACCAGCCACCTTCTCCTTGTGATTGTTAAGCTGGTGTCCAAGACGGAGAGCAACTGGTTTCCAAGGGTGTTTGAGAAAGAGGGAAATGAGAGATGAGTCTATCAGGGACTAAGTTAAAAATCAATCTCCAGCTATTGACTTGAGGAAGCAGCTGTCCTTCCACTCTAGAGAAGCCAAGCAAAAGGCATCAGTTTGCTGGCATATTGTGCCTGTTAAAGCCACTCGTTTTAGCATTACCCACCGACAAGGGCTGTGCAAAACCCATAAAACCAGACTGCTGTAAAAATTTCAGAGCTGGGAAGGGGAAAAAACATATGGGGAATGATTTGGGAAAGGGAAAACAAAACAAAATCCCACAGCTGACAGCCCACCCTTGGCCGGGGATGTGCATATGGGCCACTGATGCTAGGCATTGGGAGGGGAGGGGGAATTGCAGGCAGGAGCTGGGGAACAGATGGGTGCTATGCTCAGAGATGGGGGAGGCTTTGGCAGAGGCAATAGGCATATGGGTGCCCAAATGAGACTGCAAAGGCGAGCAGCAACCTGAGTGAGCAGGAGCCAAGAGCTTTGCAATCAAGGATTGCGTAGTGCAGGGCTCTGCTTGCAGCCTGGCCAGAGTCAGAGCTGGGCTAAGGCGAACCCAAGCAAGGGGGCGGGAGGGAAAGGGAAAAGCAGGCGCCTTGCTGTCGCCTGGATGAAAATGACAATTGGGAAAGTCATTGCCATCATCTAATTGCCTAAATGGCCCCGTTTGCCGTGCTGCTGTCTGAGCTCTCAGCCGCTTGCTTCCCACCCTTTGTAGTTATTGATGTTTTTATTGCCTCCCTCGCAGTGAGACCAGCTGTCATGAAATCCAGCTTCCTACCAGCTGGGATCTTAATTAGGTCAATTAATTAAGATCATTACACCACCTTCTCTTCAGGCCTCTGCAGGAAGGGCTGGGTGTGAGCGGGGGGAGGGGGCTGGCACTCCTGCCCGCCCTGAAATGGGGCGCTGCCTTGGTGCCTCACGTGCTCGCTGGGGAGAGGGCATGAAGCCCAAGGCCAGGCACCCCGGCATCACAGCTGAGCAGCTCTTTTCTCAGCCTTTAAACCAGAGCTGAGCGGGCTTGTTTTGGCAACAATCCGGCTGGTGGAAGTGGGTTTCTGTAGCCCCAGCTGGCTTGCTGTCCGAGCATGTCAGCCTGCCAGAGCTCTTCACTGGGAACAGGCGCCAAGCCTAGATCCGCAGAGGTGCAGGGCAGTGGCAGGAGACTGTGGGCCTGGCTCGACTCTTGCTCACACCTGTGTGGCTCCACGGACGTCTGTGGGGTGACATCCACTTGCGCTTGGAACCAGGCCGGCAGAGATGTCGGAACAGGCGCTCCCTGAGCATAAGAGAGGAGCTGAGACACAGATGGTGGCCAAGCAATGAGGCATGGCACCCCCCCACACAGAGAGGGGATGGGTAGATATTCCCTGATGCAAGAGTACGCCTTCCCCCCAGGAAAAGAGACGGGGGGATGGAGCACGTGTGAGGGAAAACTTGTTTTAAGAAAGGCCTGTGATTTAAGCCTTTGTTTTAAGCAAGGCCTGTGATTCTTCCTCCTGTTGTTCGGCTTTGTCATTGACCAGAGCAGAGAACGAACATTCTCATAACACATGCCTGTATGAAAGGGATGTGGCCTGCAGCAGGGCTAGAACTGAAGGGAGACTGGGGTGGTTGGTCTGAGAAAGACCCTGCTCCTCAAGAGAGTAATGAACTGCCCAGAAGAGCAGAGGGGAAGTGTCCAACTTGTTGATATCAGCGCGATGAGGGACGGGTAGAGTTACTGTCCTGGCTTGTGAAATCAGGGACTCACCTATGGAATCCCAGGGAACTGTGGCTGTAAAAAACCTTACCAACCTTTCTGCTTTATTTTTCCAGATAGGTGGGTGATGGAGGGGAGGGTGACATCACCTGGGCTTGTCTGCCTCTGGAACATGGCCTTTCCGGGTATCACATGAACTGAGTGGCTTTGGCTAGCTTCATGAATGATGCCATGCTTACTACAGGATAGTGAGGTTTATGACACCTCCTGGCCTTCAGGACGTCCTGACTCCCATTCTCAATGCGTTTCTCTGATCTTCTCTAACTACGGCCCGGGAAATGCTTCTCTCCCCACCGTATGAAAACCTCAGGGTGTTGTCGTGCACACTGTATAATTAGAGCCCTCCGCCTTACCACGAACAGCTTGTATTTTTATGGCCCTCCTTTAAAGTTTTAATACAAAGCCATGTCCCTGAGGCACTAGCCAAAAAACTCATTTCACTCCTGCTGGGAAATAACTTCTCAGCACAAATACAGCCGAGTCGGTAACATCCCACCCACAAAACTGGCACGGTTGAAGAGCTGCCACTTCATTTAGGGTAAACGAAGGGAGCTGCTAATCTGCAGGATTCACCTCTACAAGAGATTACTGAGTCACTCAATTTAGTGGGATTTAAAGCAGACTCTGGCTGGCTGAAGGGAATATAAAGAGCTACACTAGTCGGAGATAGCAGATTAGTTGAAAATGGCATGATTTCAGATCCCATTACGTTTAACACGACAATCAGTCCAATGACCCTCGAAAGTCAGAGATCTACTTCAGGTTAATAGGCAAACCAATCCCACTGCCAGAGATCCAGTTTTAGGACAGGGCATGGATTGCCAGAGGGCTGTATCTGAGTGAGTGGGTAACACAAAGGGCCCACACGTAGTAAAAATAAGCCACCGTGGCTGACCTCAGGCCCAATCTGAACATCTGCACAGGGAGTATTTGGTCTTGGTGTCTCTCCACTACATTTCCTCAGTCACGTCTCTCCATTCCCTTCCTTCCACAGAATTCAAGTGAATGGAAAAAAGAAGTTAAGCTTAAAAATGGCCCCGAGAGTGAGACGTGTCAGACTGCAGAATAATCTCCCCAAGGACGTGACAGAGGGGCTTTCATGTGAGGCCTTTTAACCTAGACTGGACAAAACCTGTGCCTAGTGAAACCGCAGGATTTCTCCATCTCTGGCTTCCATGAATTTCTGACTCAAAGTGAAGTCATTTTCTTGGGACCCCGACTTCCTTCTGATTTACTCACTGAACAGATATAATATACATTTAGAAACTCCATCGAAAGGCAATTGCCAGCAGACTCCTGAACAGATTTAGAGTAAAGTTCCAGGGAAGAAAGATTTTAAGCTGGGCACAAATGCAGGGACACAATGTGGGAAACCTATGGTTGTCATTTCATATGTACCTTCTTGAAGAGGATGAAAATCCTGGGGGACATCTCATCACGTGCGTCTTTGATAGCACAGAATTTACTTTAATTCTGTTAAAAGAACAAACAAACAAAAAGGGAAAGGAAATGTAACAACTGCCCATTTAAATAGTTTAAAAATATTGTTGCTAAAACTGACTAAAGCTAGAAAATTGATGGCCAGGTCCTCAGCTATGTAAATTGACATTGAAATCAGTAGAATGACACTCATTTACTCCAGCTCCTGGATCTAGCCTTGAATGCTGAGGTACATCTGCTTCTTGATGGCCAAGGTCCTCCCATAATCCTTTAGTGTGCTGCACACTGCACACAGGGTCTCTCTGTGGTGGATAGCATGAGAGAATGACAGAAGCCCATGCCATTCTTGGATTTCCCATCCTTGCCTCGCAACTGCTATGTGATTTCAAGGAAGGATTTTGGGGGAGGGAGTTCTCATATTTAATACAATTGCTGTCAATGTGGGCCGCATTGCTTGGAGTGAGATCAGGGTGAGCCATCCCTCTCTCAGCACTGACAGTTTATCCATACTGATACCTTCCCACAGCGGTGGCTTAATGCAAATCAGAATCCAGATTTCGGGATTAAGAGAGGAACAGAAAGGTCAGCCTGGATCAATGGTGATTAGCTGAAAAGAACCTAAAGAGGTCTATTGTTTGCTCTGCATTAATGATTCCGCCATTGAGCCAAGATTCTCTCTGAACCACTTGAGAAATGAAAGGACAAATACACCGAGGAGGAGATTAAAGCTTTGAGTCTACACCTGCAAGCCGGCTAATGTCACTCTCTCTGGCTCGTAGTACTGTTGCCACAGGCCAGTGTGTGGACTCTGCTGTGCTGCACCAGTGGACCGGATTATGCTAAAGGGCACTGCACTTGCTGGACCTTTGGTCCGTGGTTGGCAGTACTGCTGTTCACCACCTTTGGCTCCGCCTTTCTCATTAAGAAGGGATTTCAGGGAAAGACTTGGCTTCTCATTGCTGCATTGCACAGCACAGAGCATGCCTTCTTTATCCCCATCCTATCTGCACTCAACCCTGCTCATGAAAGCCTGGTCTAGAACTCCCTAATAGACACCCAGAAAGTCCCCACTTGTGAGGTGACCCCATTCAGAAACATCCCCTTCGAAATGTCACAAAGAGGGAAGAGGAGTCGTTTAGGTTGGGCCCCAGGAGCAAAGGAAAATTTAGAGTGAACACCAGCAAATGTTTGTTGATGGAGAGAACAGTTAGCCTGGGGGAGAGTCTCCCAAAAGAAGGGGTGGAAGCCTCATCATTTGAGTCATTCAAAATCAGACTGGACAAAATCCTGGTTAGAAACTTCCTTGACTGTGGGCTTTCTGGGGCAGGGACTGTATGTTCCTGAATGTGGATGGCCGGTGCCTAGCACTGTTGGAATACATATAAATAATAAGGAGTACATGCTACAAAGGGATGGATGGGAGACGCCAGATCAGACCTGACAGGCCCTTCCCAGTTTAGCACTTCTGGTTCGATGGTTGGCAGTCAGGGCGGCATAGCAGTTTTCCTCTTTTCTGTCTGTTCAGGTAGCCAAGCCCTAACAAACAGTCTTTCCTAGAGCTACCGCCTTATGTACAGAAGAGGATCGAGTCTGCCTTGGGGATGAGGTGAATGCTTGGTGCTTAGGCTAGTCTTTTGTGTCTTTCTGTTCTGGATCTTGATTTTTCATTGCAATCTATCCCAACTATCCCATTGATCTTTCCTTCCCACCTCATTCCCGCTCTCCAATAAGGGCTTCATTTAGATTGAAAATGATATTTTCAGCTTGTTAATTAAACATGAATTGGTGATTAGAAACATATTTACCAAGGTCTAACAACTATGTAACAAGTAATGTCTTGTTACACCTCCATTCAGTGGGAGTCAGACCTGCAGCAAGATTGTTCTAATAAGCAATTGGCATTTCTGAAATGTGCAGTTAGCAAGACACGAAGCAGCTCTCCCAGATGAGATAAGACAGTTATTTATGTTAATGAGATGCCAACTGATTATTAGAAACACATTGATAGAGAGTTTGGGCTCTGATGTAAGTGATACAGATCTACTGCAAACAGTAGCTGTGAAACCTCAATCAATATGTTTCTCATAATCAACCTGCTTCTCATGAACATAATATCCAATATGCTCACAAGAGCTGGGTCCTGGCTCAGCCATTCTCAGGAACCCAAAGGTGTATAAGAAATCCTCAGCCTCACTCCCACACCTCACACACCATAAGATTTATATTCGTCTCAGTTTACTTTCCAATGTAGAATCAAGGCCTGGTTTGCACCGTGCCATGATACACCTCTATTCTGTGGCAAGGTTCCTGGTCCCTGGGGCTTTCTGTATCTGGATTGCCTGGAGCATTGGGAATTCTGTGGAAGGTCCTTTTTAAACAACAGACTTGTTTTGAACTAAATATCAGTTGAATTTAATTTAACTCCCACTGATTTTTACATTGAGAACACCCAACTGTAATGGAGAGTTCGCAGCAGAAAAGCTGGGGATGTGGAGATCTTGGTTCCTAAGAAAGAAATGAAGGTAGTCTGGGGTTTTGGTGCACAGGAGAGGTTGAGGCTTTGGACTCTGGAGATGGTTAATATCACCCCTTTCTCTCTACCTGATGGACAAAGGGTAGAGAAGTCTTGACATTTGGAGATGTAGGGAGGACTGGAATTCCTCATCCCTCAGGCCAGTGACCTGGATCCCCTGAAAGACACAGGGCTGTCCACCTGTTAGTACACTATATTGGAGGAGGGTCACTGTGAGAAATAACAAGTTCATTCCCAGAACAATGACAGCTCCCCACTGGGCATCAACACTTATGCTGAACACCTCCTCCTACTGTGGAGAGTGCCTGCAGGCCAAGAGGCAAGCGCCAAAGGGAACTCCCCCCAAGTGCCCACATATGCGTGCTCTGAAGGCCCCTGCCAGATGGAGAAGCAGATGAGGACAATGTAAGGCAGAAAGAGAAGATGAAAAAGAAATTTCAGAAATCAAAAGGCAGCAGAGCAAAGCAGCGAGGATGACACACAGCACTCGGCTCGTGCCTCATGAATGCTGGAGAGGGCAAGAGAGGGAATTGTTTTATTATTATTTTTTTCTTTCAGCTTTCTTCCTTCCTTTAATCTTTGATCAGGAAACAAGCTGATTTTAATTAAAAAAAAGCCCTCCAATTAATGCTGCAGCGGAGCTTTCATTTCCTGGGCTGCAGTAATTTGCAAGCACAGGTTATGGAGGCTTTGTGTTCCCTCTTGTTAAATATATATGTACATGAGGGAGGGAGAAAGTTGGGAGGGAGGTGTGGGGGGTGGGGAAGGGGATACAAGCTCCTGAAGGTAATTGCAGTGCTGGAGGAGGAAGGGCTTTCATTGGCCAAGAGAATGAGGACACCGAGAGCTGGGTAGCTCCTCCAAGGGGACACAAGCATGAGAGATGGTTCTACTTCCAACTTGGAAGGGGCGGGGGGCAGAGGTTGAGGTTCATTTATGGTGACAATAACAACGATACTTAGCACTTACATGCAGAAGCGCTTTACATCTTCATAGTGCTTCACAAACATTAGAAGCCTACTCCAGCTCCCACTAAAGGCAGAAGGAGTTTTGCTAGTGGCTCCAATGGGCATGGGAGCACACCCCTTGCTAATTCATTTCCACCCTCTGATCCCCACAAGATGACAGCCACTGAAATGGTCCAATTCATAGCCAGAATTTGGCTGTAAACCTGCTCTGGAAAAGCTCCTCTCCTCTCAACACACCCAGTCCCTCCACTAGCAGGCCCATTGGTGCAACCCCTTCTCTCTGCTCCTGCTCTGAACCCAGACACATTCAGTGGGGAGAAAATAACGAGGTGACAAAATGAACCAAAGTATCTGAACTTCAGAAAGCTTTTCTGGGGTTCTGATTGCTAAGCAGGGGCTGGGTCACTTCTTATTTTATCCGACTGGCTTTGAATCTTCAAGGGGCCAGGGTAGGGATGCCGTAGCTCAGGATTGAGGTGCATAGGCAGAGTTTAGTGGGAGACACAGGACTGGAATTGGAAGAAGGGCTGCAGTTCCGGATTGAGGAGCATCAGCAGAGCAGTGTGTGGGGAGCCTAGGACAAAACCAGCATTGAATACAGCACTTTGGCAGAGCTGCGCAGCAGTCCAGGACTAGAATAACAAGGAATATGGCGGGTGAGGCCTGAAATATGTCAGCAGTGCTGTGTGCTAGGGAACTTGAACTATGCAACCTCTCACCATGGAACCTCACCTTCATAATCCAGGGCACCTTTTTTGCCTTTCCCTTGCTCTAAACACCAGTGGTCTAGCTGGTAGAGGTGCAGAAGAATTATCAGATGTTTTTTCCTGTCAAAAGCCTTTACCATTGGATGCAGAACCCCCTTAGCATGCGCCCCAAAGAGCTATTCCAAGGCAGAGCACGACGGACCCATCACAAGGAAACAGACATATGGAAGAGCAAGAACACACATATTCTCGTGTACACACGCACAAACACATGTATAAACACAGATTCCTCTCCCCCCCACCATACAAACTCACTCACACCGTTGTATATATATAAAAGCATTGAACATTAAAAAACCAAATCCTGTAAAGCTGCCTGTATTATCCTCAAACCCATCCATTGTTAATGTGATCGTGAGGAGGGAGTGTTTGGAGAATTCATTTGTGATAAATATTTATACCCTGTGTTTTTGGGTTGTTATCTGTGAAGTGTAGCTGTTTGATCTGGTCTAGTGCTGTTTTTAGGTCATTTACATTCCCTTTCGCTTGAGCCCTTGTTTGATAGCAGCTATCAAATAATTATGTTTCTTTTGCTTATCCCTAATCCTGCCAAACCACCTACTTATCTCTAATTTCCTGTCCATTATTCTTATTTTTTATCTTACTTGCCTAATGCAGGACAATGATGGCTTCAGAGGTCTGAAAGACACAGGGCACCTGACTACCACTGGCTTTGGAAATAAGCTAATGGGTCTTAAACTCCACAGCCCATTGGAATAGCTCCGGGGTCTACAGCACTACAGGGGAACCAAACAAAGGAATGAGTGGCCAGCCGGGTCTGGTTACATCACATATACCTGCACACTCCAGGAGTTATAAAGCTTAGCAAAGTCCAGAACTAGTTTGGATATCCATATGCCTTGGGGGGAGTAATTGAATTCAGAAAAACGTCTGAATGCCCTGGCGACAGTAATGCATGACAAGGCGAAGGATTACGTTCATCACGGGGTGGTAACACAAAGCACAGTGTACTGTTCCTGGATAGCCACCCAGCTGGGGTTAGTAACCCACAACAGGATCAACGCTCACTCGAGATAGGGCACCCCTGTATCTTCATGATAACAACACACAGCAAGATGACCAATATGCCGGAGATAACGTATTTTGGGCAATAGTTTACCCAGCGTAACGAATAACTTTGAAGCCACTGGAGTTCCACTAGGGCTGCATTTGGCCCATTGTTGCAAAGGCGATAGTGATGACACAACAGCACGCTGCTCTGCTGCGGTGTTGCCCTGACATTGTTGCTCTGGCCCACGGTTCTTCTGCTTGGTATGTCTACACAGCAATTAAATACTCACGGCTGGCTCAGGTCAGCTGATGTGGGCATGCGGGGCTGGGGCTGTAAAATTGCTGCGTAGATATTCGGGCAACCCAGAGCGTCCCAGAGTCCAGACTCCAGTCCGAGCCTGAATTTTGACACTAATTTTTAGCCCTGCGGCTCCAGCCCTGAGAGCCTGAGTCAGCTGCCTAGGGCCAGCCGTGGCCATGCCATGGGTCTTTTATCCCCGTGTAGACAGTCCCTAAGCAGGTGCTGATCTGCTTGCTGGTGCACCAGCTCACTGTTCTGGAACACTGCTCCTCTTCCATAGCCATCGCTCAGGCCTGTTCTTTTCCGCCCTGTTGCTTCAGTCTTGTTCTGCCTTAAAGCTTTGTTATCACTGCTGCCCTGGTTTGCTGTTCTTAGCTGTGTTTGTTGCTCCGGATCTTCTGGTGACCTGGTTCTGATGCATACTAACCACTGTTTCTCTCTGCTGTGCCTCCTGCAGTTTATAGCGCTGGCCCCTTCATTCGCAGGAAAGTGGGGGTGTCTGGAGGTGCGGTTATTTATTGCTTTTGTAAAGCCTGCTTAGCGGGCTCAGTGCTCAGGCTGAGAGGGCCTGTGACGTTCCTTACTGCAAAAGGATGTGTTCTTCCCTACATGTAGAATGGACCTGAAATAATCTGGGTACCCGGAGAGCACAAGCAATAGTTCAGATTATGATCTAGTTCCAAAGAGGAGAGGGAAAGCTCTCGGCACACCGGGAAAGGGAAGTTTTCCTAGGCATATGGGACGAGGGGATGCTGTGACAGAAGGCATGACGCTGTAAAGGGATTGAGGGTTCAGCTGAGCTCAGGGGTGACAGCCATACTCAGGCCTTCATTTTCAAAAGGGACTAGTGATTTGCAATGCCCCAGTTTTGGGGGTACCCAACTTGAGAGAGGCCTGATTGTCAGGAGGTGGGTGCTTGGCAAGTGCTGAAAATCAGCCCCTTCTAGGGTGTCTCGTTCCAAGTGCACCACAACAGTGGGACCCTGAATCATGAGTCATTTTTGAAACCGTGCGCCTTAGGGAGACTCCAGGTGTTGAATGTCTCTTATTTACCCTGAATGCCCCCCTTCCTGGGATAGACACTAACACGGCAACTGTTACGTGTGGCAGAACAAGCAGTCATCATGCACAGCAGAGCTGTGACTAAGCACCAGCGCTGCCCCTTATGGTTTTTATACTGCAGTTTTACTCCAAATAAATAGAAACCCATTGGGGAATCTGTCTGGCACAGATGCCTCAGTCTGACTGCAAATAAACTGCATCCCAGTCAAAGAGCAGAGGATCACCTCCACCAAAGGAACCATAGGTGGCATGCAAGGCCAGTTTACAGGAATGGCTCTTCCTGCTTTGCTGTGGAGCCATTTACTGTCTGCCTTTCAATGATGCTTTCCCTCCGATTGCTTCCAGCGCCTTGTTTTAACGGAGATCTCTGCTGTATATTTCATCCTTTCGCTCGTCCCCTAGCCTCTCACTCTGCGGGGACCGGGCTGCATAGAAAGCCACCGCTGCTGACCCAGGGGAGAAAGTTCAGCACTAGCAGAAACAAAATGCTTCCTGCCTGGACTGCTTCATGCAGTTTGGGGTTGGGTGTGTGTGCGTGCAAAAGGATTATTTTAACCCTTTCTGTGCTTTTTTGTGATTGATCTTCCATATTTCACAGCTCTATCCTTTTCTAACTCTTCTGGTCCCGCTGTTCCCTGTATCCACTAGACAGGTAAGTCAAAGACTGTAAACCAGAAGTGAAACAGCAGGGCAGATACATGGAGTGAGGCTGTTACTGTAACATAAATAATATTATCTAGCGCCCCCGTTTCCCAATTTTACCTTGCTGGTGTCAGTCATTCATAACAGCAGCAGCAAGGTGGCTGGGGCTTGGCTAGCCGTAGTCAACTCTGGCCCTTGGTTCCCTTGAGCAGACCCATTTATACTCTCCTTTCTATCCCTCCCTGAGTGTGACGTGCCCAAGACCCTGGCTGCCACCGGGATTCTCTCATTCTCTTATCCAGCTGCAAGGTCTGGATGCTCCAGCAGGGTGGCAAGGAGGAGGGGGTGGAAGTGGCACTTATCTGGATTCTGGTAACCCTGCAAACTTTGCGGTTATAGCCAGTGACTGTCTGCATAGAAAGGATGGTTCCTCTGACAGGCCCATGGAACTTACACCTATCCACAGGTACACAAATAATTGGGAACTTCCTGAGTAGGCGTGCACAGAGCCATGGCACTGGAAGGTTCAAAGCAAAGACAGAAGCATTGCTGGCATTCCGATAGGGCCTTGCAGAACCCGGGCAGGGAAACTGGTTGTATGCTGGCAGGGAGAGATGGAGAAGATGTAACTTGATAGGTCTTTTCTAGCTCTAACTTCCATGATTCAGCTGGTCATCCTGCCCTTAGCCAGGGATGGACTCTGAGGACAGGGAGGGGACTGGATCCATTCCTCTTGGTGACATTCACTCATGTTTCTGCGGTGCTTAGTTACTGCACTGATGAGAGCCACGTAACAGTCTCATAAGAATACATACAGTGCTTTACAGGATTTTCAATCCGACGCACACGGACTCCTCTAGACCCTCCCAGTCCTGCTGCACACTTGCTTTGCAGAAAACATGGGCTCAGTAATTAGCAGAGCAGCCGAGCAGGCTAGGGAATGGATAAAGCGAAGATATCACATGTTCTCAGCACGAGCATGCACCATCTGATGCATGAGCTTCTTTTGTGGGATATTGGTTAGTGAAGTGTCACTGACAGACAGAACACATAATAAAAATGTGTGAAACCAGATTCCCTCTTTCCCCTGATATTCCACTCAACAGGAGAAACTGAATGTGGGAAGTTTCATTTTTATTTATTTATTTTTTAATATAGAGGCAATGGATAGCTCTCAGCACACTGAGGTGGCCCACCTATGCACACCTACTCACGATGTACCAGTAGCACCAAAGACCTCTTTGTTTCTCTGGGGAAGAGACCCGAGAGATGGAGTTTCCAGCTTCTGGCACTGGTTGCACAGTGGACTGACTTGCATATTTAGATGCAGAATGGCATGGCTTTGCAGAAGTTAGCTATGGATGTACAAACTGGTTTGGATAATTCAAGAATTGCTTTGCCCCTACAGCCAAGTCTTATCTGAGGTTCAGAAACAAAGGCTGGCTAGTCAATGCTTTTAATCATTTCCTATTTTTAATTTTCTCCCTTCCTGGGACCTTCAGGGACTGGGATGCAAGTTGCTAAAAGGTAGGTTTCATCATTTGGGTGACCCATCTGGAAACAGATGTTCTAGGTCTCATATGAAGCCTGTTCTCTCTAGACTAGCACTAGAGACAGGCCAGAACATGGAAATGGTGTACTGGATCAAGACAGTGTTCTGTCAAGTCCAGTATCCTGTCTCTAACAGTGCCCAGTGCCAGATGCTTCAGAGTGAGGTACCCACTCCCCAATAGTAGACAATTATGGAATAACCTGCCCAGGGCAGGGGGTGGGTTCTTCCTAGCCCCAAGCTGTCAGGACCTTGATCTAAACATCCCCACAGTTTGGATCTGGATCTTAGCTGCGTGGTCCAGCCCAACCTTTGTTTGGACTCATCCTCTAATCCCAGAGTAACAGCTGCACACTACAGAATAAATTCTAAAGCCCCTCTAAGAGTAAGGACAGCAAAGTATTTATTTAAAAACCCAGGCATAATATGCCCCTAACAAGTAAGCTGCAGTACTGTCTGTCAAACTGTGGCAATCCCAACGGGGGAGACAGCAAAAATATTCTGAATGAGAATTTAAGTGTCTCATTTCAGCTAGCAGCAAAATCCTTCCTCACAAGAGTAAGATGCTTTCAAAGCTGCTTTAAAATTAATCCAAAATGAGGGAGTCATCCTCCCACATGAATGAGACTTGGCAGGCCTGAAACTAAGACTTTTCCTAAGCCTTTCCTAAACACTACTGCCTCCTGACTGGGCCTTCTTACAACTATTTATAGACCTGGGCTCACAGGGTGCATCCACTAATGCATTCCCCCTAGGAATCAATCACCACTAAAGACTAAAATGAAATGGCCCATCACAGCTCTCCCTGTCTTCTCTAGACACTCAAACAGTTCCAGCATCACTTCAGCTGAGATCATTCATGAGCAACTCTGACTGCAGCGCAAAGATCTGCGTGTGAGAGAGCAAGTGAATGTGTGTGCAAAGGGGAGGGGTAGATTATACCAGACTTCCCTACCTCTTCACTAGGAATGATTGAAAAGGAAGCCTCTGTTTTGGTGGCCTGAATATTTGACCAATCTGAAACCCCAAGACAGCATCTCTTTTTAACAGAGACAATTGAACCCCTGCCCAACACAGATATCTCTTTTATACACAGGCCTCAATGTCACAACCATAGTAATACTCAGCATTTCTAATTCTTACATTTCAAAATTGGGTAAGCATCATCCCCATATTACAGATAGGAAAGTTGAGCTACAGGTTCTCAAACTGGGGTTTGTGACCTCTTAGAGGGCATGAGGTTATGGGGGGGATAGTCACAAGGTATCAGCCCCAGCACAAGCCAGTAAAAGGTGGCATGGGGGGGGGTCATCACTTTTGGTGAGCTCATCACAGCCTGGAATATTTTCAAAGGGGGCCCAACGAAAAATTTGAGAACCTCTGAATAGAGAAGGGAAGTGACTTACCAAAGGTTACATAGCAAGAAAGAGACTCCAGGTCTCCTGAGTCCAAGTTTACGGCCTGACCCACTACTCCATATTCCATCCCAGCTACGGTGGGGGTGATACAATAAGCTGTTCTGATAGAGGATGCTTCTGTTCCCTGCTGTTCTCATCTCTGTGGTTCATGTCACCCCTAGGCCTGGCAGCTCAGTGATCCTCATTCCATCTGGAGAGTGGTGGTATTCCTTCCAAGGCCCCCAGTGCAACCCTCAGGCACGGACCAAAGGGGATGCCTCATGATTAATATAACTCCCCTTCCCATCTCTCTACCTACCCTGGAGTCGAGTATCCTGAGTACAGAGCTCTTCTAGCTATATGGCAGTGCATTGCACGCCCCGACCACTGGCTCTACAGCACTACATTTCACAATGTATAGATGTACTGCTATGGAGAAGAAGCTGTATCTCCAAGCTACTGGTATGAGCGAGGTCACTGGTTCACCTTCAGCCCATGTCTGTAAGGAACGTGACTCAAAGTCATTCCCATTAGTGGCCTGAGTTTTATGAGTTGTTGGGGCTCATTGCAGTTTCTTGCAAATGGGTGTCCCCAGCAGAACTGGCTCTAACTGGCCCCCTTGTTAGAGGTCTCAGCAGAGGGGCCAGTGATTGAATGGGACATGGACTTCCCTTCCCTCTCACCCTAAAGTGGAAGAACAGTGCCAGGGCAACAATGGGAAACGGGAAGGGAATCTTACATTTCTGCCAATGCAGTACCTTTGTTCTGAATATTCTCCAGAGCTGTCAATCTAATACCTTTCACCAGCACTAAAATTCAATTAGTTAAAAAACCAACCATGGCTCCAGACAGATCATACCTAACACATTTGTCCCCTTTTATTATTAGATGCTGCTCAAAGCTCAACCAGAAATATCCTAACTAACTCCCACTCAGTTTCCCTGTTTTACTCTACTGGGATTGAGTCAACCCTATACTCTCCAGCTGTTTCTTGGTTGAGCCTGAATATGTCTTTATACCTTAGCTACATTATTAAGTGGACTGTGGCCAAACTGGCAGAGCTGCTCCAGGGAAGACAAGGCCATGTAGATCAATAATAGTCCTGCCTGCTGGACAGACCACATGGGACTCATGATTTGCTAGCAAGGTTCCAAGTTTTTGTCTTGGCCTCTCTGGACATCCCGAGCAGGGCTTCTGTTTAAATACTGACTCTAACAGGAGTGTTTGATTTCTTGGCAGAGCTATGTAGTGATTTATCTTGGAATATTATGGCATATTCTGGGCAACACGTCCTCAGTTTCACTCCTTCTGATGCACTCTCCACTCTTCACTAGAGTTTTTCTGGATGGATACTGAATGGACTAGCAATAGTTGCTTGGTGGTACAGCTGGAAGGTAGCTGAACCAGAAGCAAGAGCAAAGGACTAGGGCAGAGGTCGGCAACCCGCGGCTCCGGAGCCGCATGTGGCTCTTCAGCCGCGGTAAGCTATGTTTTGCGGCTCCAGACTATTTTTCTTTAGTCAGCGGAAGAGGGGGCAAAATGGCTCTTTTGATAGTAAAGGTTGCCGACCCCTGGACTCATATCTGTCCTAAGAAACAAAACAATCATCCTGCAAAATGCTGTAACACTGCCCGGTAATGTTCGGTTCTTCAGCCCACAACATTGCCTCAATCACCACAGGATGAGGTTGCCTCAAAGTGTGATGACATGTGTCATCTTGTTGTGATGCAACAACCATCCCACATTGATTGTTGAGGTGTCACTCCATTACATTATAATGAGCCACACATGCAGCTGCAAATAAACTCAGGCCGCTGTGATTGTTGTTTATACATGGGCTTTGATGAAAGGCAATGGATCCATGACACTCAGGGCCTGAATTTTGAGCTAAAGGTGCTATGGGGTGATGGGTTGTGACAGTGGCAGATCCAGGATTTTTAAAAGGGTGCCTCTGTTTTTACACAGATAAGGGGTTGATTCTGATCTCAATTAGACTGATGTAAATCAGGAGACACATCAATGAAGTTACACTGGGGTAAGGCTGAAAGAAGCTTTCTCAAATCTTCCTCTTATGACCTTGCTGCAATAGATAGAGAAGAGCCTTCTCTTTTCACCCGAGCCACCTCCTCTTGTCTGAACTATCCAGTGATGTCATAGGCTAGAGGCTGTGATGTCACAGTAGATTCCAGGGTGATGAAATGTGATATCACCAATGTTGGACTGTGACATTCCTGAGTGAATCCGGCAGGAAGGGGGAGTTGGGTGAAAAAACCAGACAGTGGATTTAACAGTGGTGGATAGGAAAAGGTGAGAAATGGTCATGACTGTTTAACGGGTTTTTAGAGAAAACATTTTACAGATTGCCAGTGGATGGCGAGGTGGACCTTAAAAGAGATGTATCCTATGGCAGCCATTGACTTCGGTAAGCAGAAGCACAAAGCTGCCCTACTCCAGTAGGAGATCTCTGGAGAATTGTTTAGCTCAGGCCAAGTGGGTATGACTCCAAGTAGGGAGAGGAAACTGAACTACTGCAAACGTCAGCTGAATACCCGGTGAAAGTTCCATGTGGTGATATTCATAATGCTGTCGCCCAAGGAAAGGGGTGGCAGCTGTATCCCTTCGCTCATTTGGAACTGGACTGTCCAAAGTCCTGGGGAACAGACCGTAGGGAACAGTCCTGCATTGGTTCTGGGGTGTGGATTAGATGGGACCATCTCTTCTTTCCAGGATTTAATATCTAGATCCAGCACTGAACTGAATGTTTAATAAAGGTTTCTGCTCACGTCTCTCACATACGGGAATACAGGTCTTGCCCCAGAAAGGGCTCTCGGATGAGTGCCACCAAGCTGTGAGCACTTAGGACTGCAGAAGCCATCTCCTTCTTGACCCTCTGGCTCTGAGCCCCAACCTGTCTTCTTCCAATAATGTCACTCCTTCCTCAGGAGAGTATGCCTTACAGGGCTGCCAGAACCCTTCTCCAAGCAACAGAGTAGCCCCTCTCCCGCAGCGGGGGAAGCTGACGAGCATTGACTTTCAGAAATATGCAGAGTTGATTTTCTTCCAGTACAGTAACACCACTTACATGTGTGACTCATTTTTTTTCCTGCCTTGGTCTTGTAGTTTTTCTAATTACTGTTAGCTTTGCAACTGTGAACATGTAATGTTCCAGAAATTTATATGTGATTCACCTAACTTGAGGAGTGCATTTCCAGCCAGAAGGGACTCAGAGCTGTTCTGGCATCAGTGTGACCTGGACAGCAGCCAGAAAAACTCATCAAGGTCATTCCTTTCTCTCTCTTGCTCTTTCTGTCCCTCCACCTCTTTCCTCCTCACAAAAATCAGACAGTGTCTTGTTTATTGCTCACCACCATCTCCTCTACTAAAGTTTTCCCACAAGCGCATGACCAGGCCATAGCTGCCGCTCTGCCAGCTGTCCAGTCTGTGATCTGTATGTGTCAGGCCATGAAAGAGCTGCATCCCTTCCATGTGGCTGTGTCTCATCCCTATCATCAAAACCCATCACACAGGGAGACCTTTGATACAATGTTTAAAAGTGTCTCTGTGAACCCGGAGCCTTGGTCTTATTGAGCCCAGATCCTCAAAGCTAGCAGCTCGTCCACACGAGCACCACCATTGTTACTACTATAGGCAGAGCTGAACCAGTAGTAGCAATGTGGGCAAGGTTAGATAAAAGTGGCTAGTACAGCCTAGGGACGTGAGTCGTGTATGGAAATAATCTGGCAGAAGCAACCGCCATTGTTATCAGCTGTTACAGGTTAGCATGAGACATCACAGTGTCTGCCCAGGGTGGGTCAGTAGCAAAATGCATCATTTGTCAATGACTTGTTTCAATTTTTGCTGAATTGCTGTCAGAGCAGTCTGGAAGGAATGTGCTCTTCACAATCCAGGAGCTGCTTTGCCTCTGCCTCCACCATCGCTCTGTGGGTTGGCTTGTTTGTTTATTTAGAAATGAAATGAGGTCAACGCTTCCTTACTTGTTTCTCTATATGGATCCCCAAAATATCAAGGCAGGATCGTGGCTTTGACAAATGGAATTACTTCCACCCAGAGGATTAATCCCAGACTCTCTGCCAGGGGCCCAGAGACCAATGGGCCAAGGAGCCAAGGTTGCCTGACTCTCATTCCTGGATCCTAACCATGAGTGAACATCTTCCCCCTCTCTCCCTCCCAGAGCACTGGGAGATGACAGTTTACAATTCAGTCTGTGACCCAATGAAATTTGTTACATCATCTTTATCCCCCTCCAGCCTCTCCCTAAACAGCAGCTTCCTGACTTGGAATCTCAAGGGCTTCCAAAGCAGAGAAAAGGAGCAGTGACAAGGCTGGCTGAGCATCACTGGCACTGACCACACAGAAGCCACCCATGGGTCTGGAATAAAACTGCAGACCTCCTAGCCTGTATTTAAACAGCTGAATGCAGAAACATCACCCACCACATCTGTGTGGACAAGCCAAGTCCAAAGGCAGGCAGCCTCTGGGACCTTGTGCAGCACGCCGAGTAATGGGACTTGCTTTCAGGTTGACTGCTTCAGAGACTAGGACTTGGGGACTCATCACTGGTAGGGGGAAATAACCATCCAGGATGGCAGCGTATTGGAGACCTGCTAACAAACCCACCCTTGCTGTCATGTCAATGGGGCTACACCAGGTAGGTGGTGTGGATTGTGTAGAACTGGCCAAATATGGCAAACATTTCCCAAGAATATTCATCTGAATGTTATGAATGGGTTTGCCTCACCCAGGCTCACAGCCCTAGCAGGTTCATTTTCTGGGAGTCTTGGAGTTTTTCCTGTGGAAGGCAGATGTTAAACTAACCCAGCCGAACATGCTTGGAGCGTGCATTTTAAATTAGCGTTCTGTGATCACTCCAGAAACCTGGTTAAAAGATTGCTGCTCATCCGATTACAGGACAGAAATAATACTCTGTGAATTATGTTACCAATCACAACTAAGCAGTGCAACTTGAAATTTGATTTTCAAACAGCAAGCCCTAGAGCAAACAACATTTGAGAAAATGTCGGCGGACACTGAAGAGAGTCCAGAACATCCCAAGTTCCGAGGTGAAACTCATGAGTTAAATTATTCATTAGAAACTCTTTGCTCAGCTCTAGTAATGTGCATTGGGTACACTCTTGATGGGGGGTATTGTATTTTATGATGTACGACAAGCATAGCGTATTCTGTGGGGTCTGCTGTTCTATCTTGTGCAGTGTGAAGTGCATTTCGTAGCGTGCGTGTGTGGGGGGGTGCACTTTTGTGCTAGGTGTGTTGTGTAGTGTTTTGCCTGTAGTTATGCATCATGTGGCCTGTCTCGCCCAACAGCATATTGCAAAATTTTCAGTCTCTGGGATCACAAATCAAGCCAGAGCTTAGGGTAGTGGCCATGGCACTGCTGCACAGACGTAGAGCAAATACGCTGAAAGCCTCCCCTGTGTGCGTGCAGACTGAGTTGTTAATGAATGGGTTCATTAAGCATCAGACATTAGGGTGAGTTTGGCTCAGTCAGGACTTTGGGGATTTGGCTGAAAAGATTTACCAGCAACCAGCAAGTTGATGGAAATGCCTGAGCATACTAGAGGGATGTGCTGTGCTAGACGTTCTTCCGGCTTCAGGGCCAAAGGCACATGAGGAGCATGGGAGACTTCTCCATCACCCCTCTGTCCTGCCTAACGTACAGAGGTATGGAACCAGCAAGGAGAGGAAAGGAATCCAGTCAGCTTTCTGGAGATAAGGGGCACACTGAACCCCACGGGATACCTGCCCAGGAGATCCTACAGCTGTCCTGTGATGAGGAGTTAGTACTTAGGTGCCCATGATGTTCAGAGTCAATGTGCAGAAAGTGGGCTGGCAATGAAATTTGCAGCGTTTACTGATGTGCCTGCAAAGTGGGAATTTACATGGGATTTATGTCTAATTGATCAATTAGTAGATGCCTTGCGAACAGGCAGAAACTGAGACTTTAAGTCAGTTTACAAAATGGACATAAAAGATTTATGCTTCCAATTTGCTTGTTAATGTAAATGTTCATATGACTCTGACATGAACACAAATGTGTACATCTTTACTCCGAGAAAGGAGGTAATTTGTGAGGCTCTGTAAATCACCTGGGGCTTTCAGCTGTTGTTGAGAAACATTTATACATCTGAGATGTGTGTGCACAAACTGCAGGATGACATTGTGCCAATGCTAACTGACACACATACGCAAATGTCCTGCATTAAGGCAGGCTTTTTCCTGACTGGCTTTTTTGGGGGGCTGTGCTGGATGAGGGTGTGTGCTCATAATAGCCCCCTTTCCTCTCGCATCTACAGTCAGGGTTCTCGATTTACATACAGTAATTAAGACTCGCCACCTGCCCTGGTGGAGCAAGTATGTATCACTATTATTATTATTATTTCTATTTGAACGATGAGCAAACTAAGACTAGAGAGATTAAGGGCCAGATTTTCAGAAAAGTAAGGTGCATAAAAGTATGCATTGCATTTGCAAATGGGGTAGACACGCCTGCAAATAGCCAATTAGGCATATTAGCATGCTTTATTACCCAATTCACTCACAGTTGTCATGGCACATACCCATGCAAATGGCTTGCCTAAACTGTTTGAAAAGCAGGTCTTTATTGACTGCTCAAGGGTCACACAGCAAGTCTAAGGAAGAGCCAGAAATAAACCGCAGATATCCTAACTCTTCCAGGCATGTGCCTTCACCACAAAACCCTCTTTCTGCTTCTTAAAGGTAAGGAGCCGCCATCTCTCTGCAGAAACAAGCTAGCATTTTGTGCAGTTGCAGTGAATAAAACCATCGCCCTGACATTCAGGAAGTGCTGCCAGAGCTATTGATCGAACTCTTTCCCCATCAGTCCAGAGAAGACCTTTTATCTGAAATAGACTGACTACAGAAAAGTACGGCAGCTTAAATGTTATTTAAAGATGTGTCAAAGTAGAGTCTGATGAAAGGTGATCACTGGCCTGGAGGTAACCATGGTTCTTTACTGCCAGTGGCATTAGAAGCTGCAGTAGGGAAGAAGCACAGACTACAGTGGAAATAGGCAGTGGAGGCTGTGAAGTGCTCAGGCCACTGACTCCTTTCTGCAAAATAAATCCAGTGGCTGGGAGAAAACGTGGGCAGCTGCCTCTGCCTGCTTGCAGGTTGTTAGTCATCCTTGTGTACCCTCACGCCACGCAATGAGGTTGAAGACAAAAGAATTAGAAAGTCTGGTGGGCGGGAGGTGAGGCACGGATGTAGAGCGAAGAGGGGCAGAGCACGGCAGGGTGCAGCAAGGTCTGGTGTTGAATAGGGAGGCAAGGTGTCTTGTTGCAGGGCAAGGCAACATGTGGCACAGTGAGACAAGCCATGCTGCCGCGTGGCACAGCGAGCCATCGTGCCGCCAGGGGAGCTGACCAGGGGTAAGGCATGGAGCGGTACGCTAAGGCGATGCCTGGGAGCGCGTGGCATGGGATGGTGAAGCAGTGCATGCAGGAACCTCTGGACATGACAGGTCTTCCTCTGGAGAGACCCCTGGACAGTTTGTCTTCTGAACACCTCCACCAGGTGAACGCTGAGGAGGCAGGGACTCACTCGATACCGTTTCCTCTCTTTCTACCCATCTCCCCCTGCATTTGGATGGGAGAAGGAGTCTGCCAATGGCTTTGGCTTTGCTGCAGCATCTGACCATGCCTTTTAGGAGCAGGCCTTTTATTCCCCATGCCCCCCTGCCTGCCAGGAAGAATGTGTTATGAAGAGAGAACAGGGCTCTAAGAGTGCTGTGGCTTCATTAAGTCAAGATCTAGCGGCCCCAGGGGGCTCCTTTCACCTCTTCTCTAGAATGGAGATATATCAGCTTAATGAAGGAGATGGTGCACCCAGCCCTTGGGCCTTCCCATTGATTTCCTAGGAAAGCCACCAGGATTGGCGCTTGGCGAGGCTATTTCCCACAGTCCCTCTGTGGAGACCCTCAGGTTCCATAAGACAGCAGCAGCACAAACAAGCTGGAATTGAGCCAGCTGGTTATTATCAGGTTTCCTTGCTCAGGGGACTTTAAAAGGGGAGAAGGAAATTCCAGTCCCTTGTGGAATATGGCAGTTCTGTCACAAAAAGTCAAATTTGCAAGGAGAAACGGCAAGCCAAAGTGACTTCTTCTCATAGCTCTGCCCAGTGCAGCGGAGAGAACAGTCTAGTCAGAGAACATAGGAACTGCCACACCGGTTCAGACCTGGCCAGGGTCCATCTACTCCTGTATCCTGTCTCCAGCAGGGCCCACTACCAGATGCTTCAGACAAAGGTGTAAGAAACCTCATCATGGATAAGTATTGAATAGCTTGCTCATAGGGCAATTTTCTTCCTAACCCTCATATGTTAGTGATTGGTTTATGCCCTGAAGCAGATGCAAAATGTACCTCCTCTACTAATGGAATGTAGAAGTTACTGAATCTGAATTCTTCCTGTGCTGTCAGACACGGCTTAGGGCGTGAGTGAGGCTCCTCTGTCTATAATACTGTTTGCGGGAATGGTTACCTACTTGTGTTTCTATAACTTAGATCTTTTATGAGGATGGTTTGTCAGCATATCACTCAGTCTGGTGACTAGAGGGCTGCTTTTCATCTCATCCCAACCCTCTGACCTGGGCAGCATGGGAGGCCCTCCCAGCAGTTAAAAATCTCTCCAGCTTAGCTCTCAATGTCACTAAAAAACACAGGCCTTCCCACCACATCAAGGTACAGTGCCAGGAAAGGTGAGAAGTGACTATTATCCATAAAAATGTTGAATCCTGCCTTGGAACCTATACATTTTTTATTGGATCCTACTGAGTCTTTGACTTGATTATCTTGGGGCAATGAGTTCCACAGGTTAATTATGTGATCTATAAAAAAAATTCCTTAACAGTTTTACATTTGTTGCCTTCTTTGTTATTGAATGCTCTCTGGATCTTGGGTGATGAGAAAGGGTAAAGAGGAGCACCAGGTTATACAGTGAACATCCCATCATTTGAGAACAAGAGGACACTCAATTACATTAAAATGCAACACATTTCAAATGACTAAAAGGAAATATTCTTTCACTCTGCGTATAATTATCTGGTGGAACTGGCTACTTTTGGGTATTATGGAGGTAAATATTACGTTTTAAACATTACAAGGTGCAGCAACAGTGTTTTCATGTCACACATGAAATACAACAGAAGAAAAAAGACAGCTCCTGCCTCAGAAGTCTTTCAGTCTAACTTGGACAAATAATACAGTTCTGACATTTAATATGCCAAGAAACCAAAGATGTAAAGTTGGAAAATCCAGTCTCAGAACTCTGTAGATTTTCTTTAATTTTTTATGACGGAGTATCACTGAGATATCTTAATGAGATGAAGCAAGGACTTGGGCATTTATATAATATGAATAAGAATATCATCCGCAGTTACAGGAGCTAAGATATAAATGTTAAAAGCTTTCCATCCTCATGCTTCAGAACATTAGCAGCTGTGGTCAGGAAGAAACTGTCCTCCCATGGGGGATGCACCATTAGGAGACTCACTGGATGTTTTCTCCTCTTTTTGAAGCATTTAGCACTCATCACTGACAGGGAAAAGAGATGGGTCTAGCTGGAACATTAGTCACTCCATCCAAGTCCAGCAATTATTTAGTTCCTAGTTATTTTAGAGATAAAATATTTGCATTCTCCACCATTCCTCATGTCCAAGAGGAATAAAAAAATACATTGTAAAAAAATAAAATAAAAAAATAAACACTCAAAGCTGTGACACAGCTAAATGTCAGATGCAATCTGGTGTGATTTCCTCTGATTCTGTTGTCTCCATCAGATAGCGTGGAATCCTGGGACAATGGTATTGGCCATGAACAGAGCTAATCATCACAGGGAACAATGACAGGCGTGCTTCAATCTGCACCAGCAAACAATTCTATCAGATCTTGCAAGGAAGGAGAGGGTTGTCCAAGTTTCGTACACTGCAGTTTCCGGATGGGGTCCGCATTGTTTGGATGGTTTATTTCCAAGCAGTATTGGCAGCTGAACCCAAGGATACTTGGTGAGGCAAGTCCTGTTTTTTTAGACACCACTTCCATCTTCCTTCCTCTTTTTCCATTTAAACAAAGCCTATCATGGCCTTGATCTTCCTTTTGGAAAAGGGTGAGTCTCCTTACACCCAGCACAGACAGCCCCTTCCTTCTTTGCTTGAAGAACTGTAACAGCCAGCAGCTATGTGATACAGACAGGCAGCAACTTAAGAGGCCAGTAGGCTGCATTCTTGGAGCACTTCTGAAAACGGCCTTTGACTTACTAGGAAAGATTAAAAGAACAAAATCAATCTAGTTTAGTTAAACACTGGCTAGGACTAGGAGGTGTCATGATAATGGTCTACAAGGATCTGAGGGGTGGATGCTCAGGAAGAGGTGTGGTTTAGGGAGATCCAGAATGGTATATTTAGGAGTTGTTGGATGAAACCGAGCAGAGGAAAATTTAGCTTAAATATTAGGCAACATTTCCATATACTTAGATCTATTTGACTGTGGAGCAGCTCCCAAGAAAGGTATGGAAGCCCATTGCTCGAGGCATTTGAAAATGGACTGGGCAGGTCCGTTTAGAAAATATGGTAGGAAAAAATCCTGCAGCAGCCCAGAGGATGAGGATGTCCTCAAAGATATGAGTGTGCAACTGCTTGTTGCTTGTGTGCACAATTACCCTGTTTGGATACAATATAGTCCATGCAGCTCTCTGTGCAGATGACCAGTCAGATGAATGACTGGGCATTGCTGGCACGGTTACCATATTGCATTCATCTAATAGATACACAATCCTATCCACAAGTCCACAGTTTCTTACACTGTGAACTCTTTCATACAGGGACTGCGTCCTCATGTGTGTAGAAAGTACTTAGTGTGCTGTGGGTGCTGCCCTAAACCAAATCGTAAGTAGCAGCAATAACACGCATGCCTGGGTCTGAAAATCCAAGCCAATAGATTTATCCATATCTAACTTCTCTGATTCTTTCATTCATCTGTAGCTGCTGTTTTGCTAGTTTCTTCTCTTCCAGCATGTTCCCAGTGAGTGCTCAGCCCTTGTTAATTAGAGCAAGTGTAAGGAGGTGTAGCGAACTGTGCAGCCGGCAGAGTTACAGTGCAGAGCAGCTTAGCAGCCGAAGCAGGCAGAACTGTAAGTGCTGTGAGACAGGCACTGATCGCTGCCAGTTCTCCACATATGCTTTTGCACTTACTCAATACTGGGATTTTTTTTTTTTTTTTAGTTAAACAGATGGATGGAAGTAGTCACTGGATGCGCCCAAAACAGCACTGAACCTCCCAAAAGCCAATGCATTCTGGGGTACAACAGCAGGCCAGGGTAATGGAGTGAGAGGATTGCTGCATTAAGGAGAGTAGAAGGGTAGAGAGGCTCCCTCTATTAATAAAGAGAAAAGGGGAGTGAAGGGCTGTCTAGGCAAAGTCACCTTTTTCATAGATGGGACCTGCCCTCAGATACATAGGTAGAGACCAGGGTGGGAGACATCCAAGAAGTTATGATTCAAGCCACAAAGCCTGGAGAAACCCAAACTGTGCCCAGAAGGGACAATGTCTTCATGGTAGCTGTGGAGAGCTCCAGGAGCCCATCTCTGGAAGGCTGGTTTGCAGGAGAGGCTGGAGAAATGGGCTGGTCAAAAAGAGCCGCTCTGTGCTCCCAGCCCCAGTGTAGGGAGGTGAAGGTTTTCTGCTTCCTCCAGAGATCAGGTCACTACTCCACAGAAGTTCCATCAATATTTGCTGGTGCTTTCCCTTTGGCTGCACTGCACCCTCTGGGCTGTTTTCGCTCTCCATTACCGAGTGTAAATCCCAAGTATTGCCAATTACTGTGATGGGTCACTCTGGATTGACACTGCTGTAAATTGGAGCACATCTTGGCCTCAGCCTCTAATGTTTAGCACCATATCCCTGGCATTTGGCATTCATTGCTGGGGTCAGTGCACATCCCAGCTGGAGACCTTGGGATTCCTTCCCTTAGGGAAGGTGATGTCCAAGGTCTCTGAAGGGGGTCAGAGCATTCTTGTCTCCAGCTGATCTGCAAAACAGCACTGACAGCAGATGGGAAAGAGTCTGTGCCACACACACATGCAGCTGAAGGGAAGAGGGAGGAGATGAGATGAAAAGCAGCCTGAAAGCCTACTGAGAGGTTTCACATAGCTGCCTTATATCTGCAAAATTCATCTGCATGATTGTCAAATTGGCCAACTTTGATAACGTTTAAAATTCTTGAGCAGAGAAAAGAAGAAAGACAGAAGTGGGGAACAAGATAGAGGAAGTCTAGGAAGGATTGTAGCTGGGAGAGAATGGACATCTTAGATAGTTTGAAAACTTAAATTGGACCAACGTGTCTGTTTTCAGACAGAAGCTTTCATGTCAGAAATGTCTCACCTTCTAGATGGGCCCAACAGTTTGACAGCAGATAAGTGCAACAAGGTGCCACTCAGCAGCTGGACATACAGGCAGCTCCTGGGCTAGATTTGTGTACAGCTCAGCAAAGTGCTTTAACAATTCCAGGATGAAAGGCTATACCTCTGTGAATGGGGGATTCACTGCAATATTAACACTCCTTTATCACTGCTATCTTTGCAGACACACACACCTCATCATCTCCAGCTTGCCAGGGAAACAACAAACCATCGTCCCCACACTTCATTTCAATGGCTCGTGTTAATGCTATCTACACATGTATTGCACAGGTAGAGAGAGGGAGAGACAGATATGGCATGAAACGCAACCACCAGCTGATCTGAGAATGCTGCAATCAGTTGCTAATAGGGGTGGATAGGGATGATAATATGGCTAAACAGTATCCCTCTTATGCTGGTTTCCTGTCCATCTTCTTCCTGGTTCTCCCCAGGAGCCACTGGAAAAAGCTTCAGGTCACACATAATGTAACAATTATGCCAGAGGTGTTGCTAGAGAATTTCTCCCTAGCTGGATAATTTTTACTAAAAGATTAGCTATGGGCCAAATGGTTTGGATAAGATAAAAATTGACCCAGACCTTCACCCTGTAACTCAAGCTGAACCCCAACCAATGAAGTCTGAAAATATTTGGTTAGCTTTTATTTCAAACGAGTCAGTGAGCCTCTCTGATTGCTGGTTTTCATCTTAAATTAGTTAGATGCCATGAGAAAACTTATTGTTGTGGTATGGTACTTCTGAGACAACCAGAACCAGAAGGATGTACTTGAAATCACATGGGATGCTGGATCCTTCAAAGGCTTCCAGTTTGATTTCCAGATCTTGGGAAAAATTCAGATGGGCTCCATAATGGTGGGCAAGTTTCTGAAGTGAACAGCATTTCCAAACCTCTTGAGAAGCACCAGTTTTTAGCTCTTTAAAAGTCTGACCTGGGATTCAGTAAACTTGGCATTTAGGGATTCAGTTGCGTTTGGGACTCAGAACTGTACTGATTTCACTGTGTTCACCATTGACTTCTCAGCTCCCCCATCCACCCGGGCTGAGAATCTGGCCTTATTCACTAGGATTGCTGAACTCTGCAAAACAAATGTCCAAGAATCTTAAAAATGTCCAACTGTTAAAATAAATCAGCTTTGGCCAAGTTCTCTCTGCTTTTCTGTTCCCTTTTTTCAATCACTGGAGTGACTGAATTTTACTAACTTGAATGTTTATGGCAAGCCAATGCAAAACTCACACATTCAAGGAATTATTGGATACAGTATATTTTGGGGGATGGAAAATTGCTCACCACAACTGGGAGGTCAAGAATTCCCAGAGTCCTTTGCCAGACCCCTGGTAAAGAGGCAATTAAGTGACCTAAACAAGAATCTAAGCACACCCTTGGCATCAAGGCGAAAATGTTTTCTAGGTTCTGGACACACGGATAAGCCAAAACCCTATTACAGATTGGTAATTAAATCAGCCAAACAAAGATACGACCACACCTTTCACAAATAGGCTAATCCGCCTGTGTAGTATTATTTTGTGTGAATGTAAAGACAGAAAAACGTATTACATATTTAATTAATTAATAGACCCGGGAGCCCAGTCGTGGACCAGGATTCCATTGTGCTAGGCACTTTGCAAACAGAACAAAAAGGAGCCTGCTCTAAAGTGTTTACAGCCTAAATGAATGTAACTCAGGTTTCCCATCAGAAAGGAGCAGCTTTAGATAATGGCCAGGACTCCTATGGAGTCCCACTGGCAGAAGCTGTGGAGGAAGTGCACTCAATCAGTGCAGCCCCAGTCACCCTAGACAGACCCTCTTTCTAGCCAGGCCAAGGCAGCCCACTTTCGGGGTGTGTTGGTTTCATGGATGAGGGGAGGCTGCAGAAACTTTCCACTGGCACACCTTCCTCTCAGGCAGTTGTTCCATCTCAAGGCCTGGTGTCAAGAAGCCAGCTCACACTCGGAGCTGGATTTAGCCATAGGTCTTTTTCAGAATTACTGCTTTTCAAGTACTTCCCTCTCCACAACTTTCTCCCTGTCCAGGGCTCCCTCTCCACAGCGGTTCCCTCCCTTTCCTCCAGAAATTCCTAAGAAACAAAGACTCTGGGACAGATCCTTAGGGCTGGCCAAAATGCACATAGCCCATCAGGGAGAGGCAATGCTCACTTTTACATTCCCTTGGATCAGGTTCTGCTCTCTGCTGAGCAATCCCACTGTGCTGGGCTAGAGCCATTTTGCAGGGCTGCTCCCACATATACTGGCTGTTAACTGCCCAAGGGGCTGTGGTTGCTGCTGGAGATCAGCAGAGTGTACAGAGGTCCTAGCCATGCGCCCTCTTTTCTCCAGCCATAGTCTCTTTCCACTGGTAGCAGGTGGGGGTGTGTGGGTTGGTGAAGGAGCCTCCAGGCTGGTTCCATGTCACTTTCCACTGGGGTGATCTTCCCTGGGCTGGCTACCTCAATGCTATGACAAGAGATCCACTGGAAGTACAGGTAGGGGGCTGGGTTGCAGCAGAAGATCTGACCCCCTCTTGTCAGGCAAACTTTAATAATCATCTGTTAGTCCCTCCAGGAGAGAGGTAGAGAGCCCATTCCTGTGGCTTTTAAATCTAGACCAGACAAAACCCTGGAGAACAGATTGTCTGGGTCAGTCCTGTACTTGGCCCTGGGAGGATGAGCTAAATGGGATCCAGCATTCCGCTCCAGCTGTAATTTCTACATATGAATGAAAAAAACAGGAGAAAGAAAATTGCTGAGAAAATGGGACACAGAAACAGAGCTCTTTCTAAACAGGATACTTTTAAAGCCTTCCAGGAGGCATGTGCTGGCTCTTTAATCCCCATCAGTTCATTTATACCTAATAATTTTTTACTACTGCCCCTATTACATCAAACCTTGTTGGGGCAGGAGGTGGTTGTGGGAGAACCTTGAGGAGCTGGGAATTTGAGGGAGATGGAGTGGATGAGCTAACAGGTCTTTTCCAACCCTAACATCTGCGGTGTTCAGGTTTGGCTAACACACCCAAATGTTTGAATGTTTCTCCAAACTGTCTGACACTCTTGAGCCAGCAAATTGGGCTAGAAATCTCACGAGAGCAGGTGTTTGAACATAAAAATGTAAGAATAACCATATTGGGTCAGACCAATGGTCCATCTAGCCCAGTATCCTTTCTTCCGACAATGGTCAATGCCAGGTGCTTCAGAGGGAATGAAGAGAACAGGCAATCATCACATGATCCATCCCATTGCCCATTCTCAGCTTCAGGAAAATAGCAATCCCTGCCCATCTAGCTAATAGTCATTGATGGACCTATTCTCCAGGAAGTTATCTAGTTCTTTTTTGAGTACTGTTATAGTCCTAGCCTTCACAAAATCCTCTGGCAAGGAGTTCCACAGATTGACTGTGCATTGTATGAAGAAATACTTCCTTTTGTTTTTTTTAAACTTGCTGCCTATTAATTTCATTTGGTGACCTCTAGTTCTCGTGTTATGGGAAGAAATAAATAACATTTCCTTATTTATTTCTGCCACACCAGTCATGATTTTATAGACTTCTATCATAGCCCTCCCAATCATCTCTTTTCCAAGCAGAAAAGTTCAAGTCTTATTAATCTCTCCTCATATGGAAGCTTTTCCATACTTCTGACCATTTTTGTTGCCTTTTTCTGTACTTTTTCCAATTCTGATATATCTTTTTTGAGATGGGGCAACCAGATCTGCATGCAGTATTCAAGACGTGGGCTTAAGTACCATGGATTTATAAAGAGGGGCAATATGATATTTTCTGTCATATTATCTATCCCTTTCACAATGATTCCCAACATTCTGTTACTTTTTTTGACTGTCACTGCATATCGAAAGGATGATTTCAGAGAACTCTCCACAATGACTCCAAGATCTCCTTCTTGATTGTAACAGCTAATTTATACCCCATCATTTTATATGTATTCTTGAGATAATGTTTTCCAATGTGCATTACTTTGCATTTATCAACACTGAATTTCATCTGTCATTTTGTTGCCCAGTCACCCAGTTTTGTGAGATCTCTTTGTAACTCATCTCAGTCTGCTTTGGACTTAAGTATCTTGAGTAGTTCTGTATCATCTTCGGATTTTGCCACCTCACTTTTTACCCCTTTTTTCAGATCATTTATGAATATGTTGAACAGTACCGGTCCCAGTACAAACTTAGGGGGACACCACTATTTACCTCTCTCTGTACTGAAAACTTGACCATTTATTTCTACCATTTCCCCCCACACACACCTTTTTACTAGTTACTCATTGAGGAGAGGACCTTCCCTCTTATTCCATGATGGCTTACTTTGTTTAAGTGCCTTTGGTGAGAACCCCTGTCAAAGACTTTCTGAAAATCTAAGTACACTATATCCACTGGATCACCTTTATACACGTCTGTTGACCCCCTCAAAGAATTCTAGTAGATTGATGAGGCATAATTTCCCTTTACAAAAACCATGTTGACTTTTCCCCAACAAATTGTATTCATCTATGTGCCTGATAATTCTGTTCTTTACTATAGTTTAAATCAAGTTGTCTGGTACTGGAGTTAGACTTACTAGCCTGTAATTGCTGGGATCACCTCTGGAGCCTTTTTTAAAAATTGGCGTCACGTTAGCTATCCTCCAGTCATCTGCTACAGAAACTGATTTAAATAATAAGTTTCATACTATAGTTAGTAGTTCTGCAATTTCACATATGAGTTCCTTCAGAACTCTTGGGTGGATATCATCTGGGCCTGGTGACTTATTACTGTTAAGTTTATCTGTTTGTTCCAAAATCTCCTCCAATTACACCTCAATCTGGGACAGTTCTTCAGATTTGTCACCTAAAAAGAATGGCTCAGGTTTGGGAATCTCCCTCACATCCTCAGCCGTGAAGACCGATGCAAAGAATTCATTTCGTTTCACCGCAATAGCCTTGTCTCCCTCGAGTGCTCCTTTAGCATCTCGATTGTCCAGTGGCCCCACTGGTTGTTTAGCAGATTCTAAATGTCAGATGTTAGTGTTTGCTGGAAATTTCAAATGGTTCCCGTTTCTGGTCAGGCCAGATAAATCACCAGATGAACCAGTTTCTCTTAGCAGCATGAATGGAAAACAACAGGGCAAAGAGGTCAGAGAAACATTTCAGACCCACAGAAAGATTTGGTTTTGGTTTGCATTTTGGGGAAGCACGTGTGGGGCATGAAGGGGTTTTCATTTCATCCAACCCTAACAAAGACTGAGCACTTCCTAGCTCACATAGGGCCAGTTCACAACCTTTACTCTGTTCTCTGCTCTAGGAATTTGTACAATAACAGAGCCAGAGGTACACATTGCCAAATCCCCTGCACAACAGAAGAGCAAAGAGGGTTGCAAGTGTTATTACCACTACAAGCAAGAGGCTTAGGAAACAGACTCCTCTCAAAAATGTATTCCAGATTGTCATGTAGAATAAACTGTTGGCAAAGTCATGTTCTCAGCTCTGTTGCCTGCCCAGCATAGGGGTGAAGGACGCCTCTATCTGGGACCACATGCACAAATAAGATATAAGGGAGAAAAACTCTTTTGCAAGATGAATTTCCTCTTGGCCTTTGAATTATTGGTCTGACCAGGTCTGGCAGATTGTGAGCGGAAACCAGACAGGAGGCTAATAGCAATATTTATTTTAGAAGAAGGTCTTGGGGAAGGTCACGCGACCTGGAGGGGACAAAGCACTCCCAATACACTTGCATAACAGTGCAGAGAATAACAGCTGGAGCCTTAAAGAGAGATGCACTGTTACCTGCTGCCTAATCAGTCAGTGTTTGGAATTTTCCATTGAAAGTCTCACCTTAAAAGCTTGGAAGTAAAACGCTTTTCCCTACCAGCCTCATGGAAGGAAGCTACAGAGCAATGGGGGGGCCTCATGTATAGTGTTGGCAGGTGTCCCACAAAAATAATGGATGCTCACTATGGGAAAAACTTTCAAAAGTGAGCAGTGGTTTGGGGAGCCTCTGTTTTGGGGGGAAGACTAACATCTGACACTGAGAACCCAGTTCTCAGAGATGCTGAATGCTTCCTGCACCCCATGCTGGCTAATAACATGAGAGGGGCTACATATGTCTAAAATTAACTAAAATTAATTAAATTAACTAAAATTAGCCAATCAAGGTTCTACTACCAACTTTAAAAGCAACACAGCCAGTCTTCCTTCTGTCCCACTCTGGTGCAGGCTAGAGATGGGTGAACCTCAGCTGGCTTGGAGATTTGGTTCTGAGAAGGACCTCTAATGTGAATGCTCCTCAGAACTCCCAAAGCTTTGCTGTCTGGAAAACTAGATGAAGACCCTACGAGACAGGTATTTCTCAAGAAGTTTCCATGTCTTCCTCTTTCCAGTTTCAGGTGAAGATATTCTCATGGGAAATTTCAGCTTCTGGACAAAGCTAGAAAGACATTCAGTGGTGGTGCCGGAATGGGAAATGTCAATTTCAGTTAAATTCTTTGAAGTTTCAGTAAAAGTTTTCAAGGGAAGGAACAGTTGTTTACATTTGGGGAAAATTTCAGGATGAATGCAAACTAGTTCACACAGCCAAAACAAAGCAAAACAGAAGTCAAATCACGTTAGATGCTCTTGGTTATCAAATCCCTGCATCCAACAGGGGGCAATGGGGGCCATCTTCCCATGGGCAACTTCCTGGATCATCCCCAAAATACTTGGAAAGTCTCCTTGAGGGAAAGCGAAGCCTGGAACTGTCCAAACGCTGCACTGAGCCCAGCAGAGGCTGCAATGATTAGAGAAACCCAGCAATTGGAAATGAAGTACAATAAAAAGGACACTTTAAACTACTCACCAGCTAAACAGCTTACAAAGCCAGCAAAAGGGGCTGCCAGGTAGTTGGGGCCTTAATGTGTTTGCAATTCATTAGCCTCCTGCTCAGCAATTGGCGGGCCAGTGAGGCTGAGATTCAGAGGTGACATACCTTCATCTGCTCTCATCCTTCCTGTTGCTTACTGCAAACGTTTGTAGTTCTTGGGACGTAAAATAAATAGCCCTGTGTTCCAGGGAAGGCCGACTGTGTAATAGTTGACATGGGTTATGACATACAAGTGGGACTCCCAGCAAAGGAGTCCAGCGATGGAGGACAAAGGGGTACTTGCTCTCTCGAAAGCGCACGTTCCACCAGGAGACAGCTGAGGGGAGAGAGGGGAGAGATGGAGCTCGTTGCTCCGTGAGAGAGAAAATATTTGATGTGTTTTGTGCGTGGAAATGGTCTGAACTGCAGCTGTGCTTTTGCCTCTTCCCTCCCCCATGGGCCATGGACTGCTAGAGGATACAGCCTCCCAAAGGGTGAGTTTGAAAGGATGGGTCTATCTGTGGTGCAGGGGGAAGTGCTGGTTTTTGGGGAGCATGGTGGGGCAGGCAGAGAAGAAGGCAAACTAATGAAATCAGCGCAATTACTTTAAGGTCTGTGTCTGGCATTTCTACTGGAGATCTGGTGTCTTCTGAGCACAGTCTACAACAATCAGGTGCCCTGGCAGTGCATGCAAACCCTCTCTCTTGGATTCATGCCAGCTTTACAAGTGAGACTGTTCCTTTCATGTGCTCTTAGTCACCTTAATCTCCTGTGCTTCTTACATCCCATTGCGAAGACCTAGAGGGCTGTGGAGCTCCTTATCTCAGGCTCTGTCTCAAGGCTGTGCTCACTCAGTCCATTCTCTCTAGTAGAAGGAAGAATTCTTAGTCATAAAGAGGCCTCTAGGAGTCTATTTTAATAGGGACAAATGTATGATGTCCCCTCAGTCATTATGATGGGGAGGTTTTTACATCATTTACATGCTTTGTCTCCGCGGATTTCTAGAAGGTGGCACGTGATCTGGCCAGTTCTTCCCCATCCCACTCCTCCATCTGCCCCTTATACATATAAAAAGGAACCTATGGCTGAGCATTACTTTAACCATCTCGAGATTTTGGAATTTAAGTTAACCCTTTTTGCATTTAATCCTGTGTTTTCTCCCCCTCAATTTCTCAGTAATGTAGCAATGCCTCATTTTCATGCATGTTTGAAGGGAAATAGGATGGCAATATGACTAGCCTGCCAGGAAAAATATAGGCATAAGGGAATCCAGAGCTCCTGATGTGCTGGCCTGTGGGAGTCTGGCATGGGACCAACCTTATTCCTACCATCTCAGAGAACACCTGATTGCCTGTTATCTGCTCACTAGGTCTCCTTTCTTCCTGAAAGGCTCACATATGGATACTGGATACAATTATAAGAAAAACAGTGATGACAGAAAAAACTCCCTCCAGACCTACCCCCTAGCTCTTGACCAGCCTTGATTCAGCATCCCCAAGGATGACCAGTGTGACATGGTAAGTCCCAGTCATGAGTGTCCAGGATTGCCCTGAGGTTGGCTTCAGAACAGAAACGGTGTCAGCTCTAAGTGGACTGGACGACCATGGACATCCTGAAGGAACAAGGGATATAGCTAGTCCATAAGTTTAGCACAACTCCTGCTGACTCAGACAGGAAGTGTCTTCTTTTCTGCCTGACAGGCAGAGCGACTGCCTTCTGGCCTGGAAAATCCCAGCTCGAGTCTTGGCTGTGAGGGTGTTCCAGATCCACACACATCTAGCAAGGCCAACTGTGCTAATGGGTTAAGCACACCTCACTGTTTTGGCCCCCAGCTGACAGTCACATCTTGTACTAGGTGTAGGCGCCACTGTTAGAGTCTTACATGAAAAGGGGGATTTCACATACAGAGTGTTTCAAACTGGGAGTGGGAGAGTGTTGTGTCTGGCTGTTCTGCTCATGGACTTGGTGGGGACTGCTGTCTTGTGACCAGGAGGGTCTCAGCACTGACCCACCAATGGCAAACCACCTCCCCTGGTGACCTATGTGCTGAACATTCGAATCCATTTGGTGACAGCCCCCTAAAGAGAAGTGCTCTAGCCACAGAACAGGTAGAGCACAGGGGGCATGGCTCCCTTGTGCTGGTCCTCATGGATATACTTTACCCTGACCTTGAGGGGCCACCTTGAAGAATGAGACAGCATAAATGGATAGAGAACTGGGTACAGCATAGGGCTAGATGAGTAGTGATCAATGGCTCCATGTCTAGCTGGCAGCCAGTCACAAGTGGAGTGGCCCAGGGGTCGGTCCTGGGGCCGGTTTTGTTCAACATCTTCATTAATAATCTGGAGGAGGGGTAGATTGCACCCTCAGCAAGTTTCCAGATGGCACTAAGCTAGGGGGAGTGGTAGATACCCTGGAAGGGAGAGATAGGATACAGAAGGACCTAAAAAAAATGGAGGATTGGGCCAAAAGAAATATGATGCTGTTCAACAAGAACAAGTGCAGAGTCCTGCACTTAGGATGGAAGAATCCCATGCACAGCTACAGACTGGGGACCGCCAAGCTAGGCAGCAGTTCTGCAGAAAAGGATCTGGGGGTTACAGTGGGTAAGAAGCTGGATATGAGTCAGCAGTGTGCCCTGGTTGCCAAGAAGGCTAATGGCACATTGGGTTGCACTAGTAAAAGCATTGACAGCAGATCCAGGGAAGTGATTATTCGGCATTGGTGAGGCCACATTTGGAGTATTGTGTCGTTTTGGGCCCCCTCCACTACAAAAAGGATGTGGAAAAGTTGGAGAGAGTCCAGTGGAGGGCAACAAAAATGATTAGGAGGCTGGAGTACAAGACTTATGAGGAGAGGCTGAAGGAACTAAGCCTGTTTAGTCTGCAGAAGAGAAGAATGAGGGGGGATTTGATAGCAGCCTTTAACTACCTGAAAGGGGATTCCAGGGAGGCTGGAGCTGGGCTATTTTCAGTGGTGGCAGATGACAGAACAAGGAGCAATGGTCTCAAGTTGCAGTAGGGAAGGTCTAGGTTGGACATTAGGAAAAAGCTTTTCAGTAGGAGGGTGGTGAAGCTCTGGAATGGGTTACCTAGGGAGGTGGTGTCATCTCCATCTTTAGAGGTTTTTAATCTGCGGCTTGACAAAACCCTCACTGGGATGATTTCGCTGAGGTTAGTCCTGCTTTGAGAAGGGGGTTGGATTAGATACCTCCTGAAGTCCCTTCCAACTCTAATATTCTATGATTCTACAGCAGTTCTGTCGTAATGGCCCATTCAATCCCTGGCCTCTCATGTTATGTCTGCACTGGAATAAAAGACCCACAGCACGGCCGCAGCTGTGCTGGGTCAGCTGATTTAGGCTCTCAGGGCTTGGGTGGTGGAGCTAAAAATTGCTGTGCAGACATTCAGGCATGGATTGGGGCCCGGGCTCTTGGATTGCAATTAAACACCCCTGAAACCCCAGGAGCCCAAGCCAGCTTTCTTCAGATTCAAAATGGTGACTTGAAGGTGAAAAACGGTTTTATACCATATTCCCCAATACCTGAAGCCATCCTGTCCCCCATTCTGTAAGCTAAATGGGTCCTTTCTCTCTTTGTGTGCAAGTTTGAAGCCGTGAATTCCTTTAGATGATGCCTCTTTGTTGGATTTATTCTGCTAAGTGACATGGCCTGGGCTGTGAGCTTGGACTGAGGTTGTAATCCAACTGATGGGTCCTGAATGCCTTTCAGACAGTTTATGACATTATTAGAGAACCCCCCCAACTTAACTACTGCTTTGTAATGGCCCTCGTCCCCAGGCATCAGCCAACAGACAACGTATCATCAATTTTGTACGCAATTTTTTTAATGTGCACATCAGATTCCAAGCCATCAGCAGCATTGCCAGCTCTCTGACTTTGTTGCTAGCCCCAGAACCAGTGTGTCAGAGCCCTTTGCCCTGTTGTCTTTAGCCTCACAGAGTCCACTCTATCAGGAACAGTAACTTAGACATTCACATGCTGCTGGGATGATTTCCATTGCCCGCTGAATTGATGTGTTTGAGGAGGGGGACTGAGGGAGATGGAGGGAGCAAGAGAGGGAGAGAGAGAGTGCCACTTGAATGCAATGCAATGGGCAGTTTCCCAGTCTAATCTACCACCAGTCACAAACGCAGTGCATTTTACCAGCTATCACACCCAGTTGTGCGCTTCCCCTTGCACTTGAGTTAGACGTAGAGGGGCAGTGTGAAGTCACTGAGATCTGAAACAGTTCTCATGTCCTGGACAGGTATGGATAGCACCTCTTTGCTTTTGTCACATGCAGTTAGATCATTGTATTGCAAAGCTGTGTTGCTTCATCATGATATCTGAAATTAACATGGACCACTTCATTTGGGCTCATGACTCAGGGGACAGACACAGGAAAATTGAGACATATTGCAACCTGCATAGGATTTAGAATGAGGAATTCCTGAAAGGAACATCAGACATTCTCCAAATGCCTCTCGACTTGCAATGAGCGACAGATATTGGCCTTGTGATGTTCCTGAAGCTGCTTCCAACTTGTACTCATTGCTGTGCTAGCCACATACTATTTATTCCTGGCATCCATGGTGCAGGGAAGACTGGATGGCTTTCCCAGACTTTTGAAGCAGTTGGATTACACTCAGTGAGGATATGGGAAGAGTAGCCTGCCCTATCCGTTTATGTGCCATTTATATTTACTGCTTAGTTAGCAATGGAGCTGAGCTCATCCTGCTGTTTCCACCCATGTTCTCACTGGCCTTCCTGAGTCCTGATTCTTTGGCTTTGGCACAAGAAGGTCATCCCCAGTAAACAACAACCCCCAAAGCCCCAGATTGCATAAAGTTGGGTTCCTGATAATAGCAGCACAGTTACCCGAAGTGAAATCTCCAGACATCTGCTGGCCTAGTGCAGCCAGACAAAGCAGCTTACCAGTGTGGTTACAGTCATAGAGCTTTCAAGGGCTCCTCCCTCAGAAACATTTTCCATCCATACTGCAGGACAGAAGGGCTTCAGTCTTGAGTCCCACAGGCAGGGAACAGGGCAATGTGGGAAAAGGGGGGAGCGTCCATGACCTGCAGGACTGAAATCTGACCTGCCCCGATCTCTTTTTGCTGTCCTGTATGACATGTCCTCCAGATTCAACATCTCCTCTTAACAAACAGCAGTCATGGTTTGTGTAGGAACAAGATAAAGCCCTACATCTTTTGTTCCTTGGGTGGTACTGATATAATTCATGTCAATGCACAAATGAAGACGGATATTATTTTCAGTTCTTGTAGGAACTTGAGTGTGTGTCTGTATGTGTATGAGAAAGAGAGAGAGAGAGAGACTGTGTGTGTGTAAAAGAGGGAGAAAATAAAATAGGATTTTTTAACTTTTTCATCTCTGGGAATAAACTGTGGTATTTTGCAAGTTATAGCAGATCCCTGCTCTCAGTGTGTCACTCCCCCCTACCCGAACAGCATAGGAATGACTGTGAAATGCAGAGGGCTCCCAGCAGTATGAGATGAAATTGAGCAAGTACAAGGAACAGTGAAGTCAGTCAGCCCATGGACTATTGTCTCAAGGAGAGTTGTGGAAGCCCCATAACTTGAGACATTTCAAATTGGATCCAGCCACAGCATGAATAGATTGTAAGGAACAATCCTGCACTGCCGGACTAGCCGGGACCTAAGCAATCTCTTTCATCTCTAATTGATTTGGTCATAATACAGGCTGAGTGAGAAAAGCTCATCCATACAGAGGGGGACTTCTTGGCTGTGGGTTAATTCCACTTACAGAAGGCATCATGTTTGCATGAAACAAACAGAAATCAGTTGAAAATGCTGAGGGTTATGTGATGGTGGCTTGCACCTGACATGGCCTGGAACTGATTCAGAGATTACCCGGGATCAAAAATGCCACTGGGGCTTGTTTATTCTTCACAAAAAGAATGATACAAGAAGAAAGATTCCCTCTCTCTTCTCTATATCAAGCAGTGTTTCTCTGTTTGCCACCTTTAGTGTTTCTTAGGACTTCAAAAGGAGAGTGAGAGATAAAAAACAAGAGAGAGTGAGAAATATACCAAGACAGTCGTGAGGAAATAACCTTAAAGGAACCAGCAAGGAAGACTTCCCTTATAAGCCTGTTTTCCATTTTCTCCCCTCCTCTGAAATTATCTGGGAGGGTTTTTCCCCCCCTCTTCACGGCCCAATATTTAATTGAAAACGCAGATCTGTAGCCCAGAGAGGTGTTATTTTCCGCACAAGAAATAGAGATATCTCCTAGCAGCTGTCAATCCTAGTGACCTTAGCTTCTGTGCAGAATGCATGGGACTCCCCCCCTTTCCTTTTTTTCCTTTTCCCTTTTTTCCTCCAGCCGAGTTACTGTTTCATTGCACTCCGCTGGGACTCCGACAAGAGTCGAGTTCCTCGCAGATGACACAGAATAATTGAAATGTCCTTCTGGTGACCTTCAATCTCTGGCAGCATTCACTTCCCTTCTGGTAATCAGTGAGAGCTGACAGATGAGTGGCACACATATACTGTACATCCATGCAGACACGCACACACCCAGGGGACGGACACCACTCCTATGTAGACACATAGAGACAAAAACACAACAACTGAGAGACACAAAGACACACAGGGAGACACAGCCATGTGAAGACACAGAAGCATAGGGTCCATCCATGCAGGCACGCTAAGATACAGGCAGACTCACACTCCTGAAGGTCCACAAATACGCCCTCCCCCTTGAGCCCTGACACCTATTTGCTGGAGCCCCAACAATTTTCTTTACAAATTAAGCATGGCCTAGTTAGACCAGTAGGCCTGAAACACACAAAAGGATTCAGAGTCAAACCCTCATGCAGGTACACGAACAAGACACATTGAATAGACACACAGCTGGATGTGGATGTACACAATAAAAGCAGGCCCACGCCAAACTCCCAGAATTCAACAAACCCCAAACTTTGGACAAGTTCTGATCTGTGCAGACCCGAACCCCTGAACTGTAACCACACAACCATCTGCATGATGAATACATTCTCCTGAAGACACGCAGCTACACACTGCAACAGGCCCACATGTGCACACATGCAAGAAAACAAACACACATCCATGAAGGCACACAATCACAGACTGGCCCCTGCCCAGGAACATGGAATCTCCCATGCAGACACACAGCCTTCACAGAGGCACATGCTGACACACCTACAGAGCTGTTCACAATAGCACACCTGAAGAAAGGGAAGCTGAGGCCTATCCATGTTGCCAGAGCCACCCCCACTTGTTTCTCATTTGCAAACACTTTGCGCTAATTTTTTTCATACCCAATGTCTCTTACCCCATGTTTGTGTTGACCTAAGATGTCCTCCCTGTGCTGTTGCTGTCCTTGCTTTTAAAGACTGAAGCCTTTTGAACTTCTGAGCAGCCAGCATTGCTTCAGTTCCTGGCCTGAGTCTCTGGCTCCCGGAGCTAGCAAAGGAACAGACTGCCCGCATCTCCCTGGGTGGAAGGAAAAGGTACCGTTGGCTTTTGTCATTCTAATAAAGGACAACTGGTGGCTAGTCAGGAGAGGCACCTACTTGTTCCTGAAGCAAACTGGCATCCCCGGAGATGCAAGACATCTGTACAGTGAACAGAGAAAAGGGGACAGTGTCTTTGTTTTAATGCTATGGTCTCTTGGGCACCACATTTTTGTTCCAGATTCCCTGAATTATTCCATGGTCTCTCTTTTTGAGGGTGCCATTTTCAGACCCCCACAAAACGTCCCACTCTTCTGAAGCATTGAATTTCCATTCTCTGCTGTAAAGAGAGGTATCAAGTTACTAGTCTGAGGGGGATTATGTCAACACCCGTGTAAAATCTCTGAGCATGCACAGTGTGAATTATGGTTTCTGGAAGCCAGAGCGAACTCAGGCTGAGCTGAGCTCCCATGCAGTTACTGCAAGTGTGGTGCCTTCTCTTCTGACAAGCCTATTAAAAATTACCCAATGTCAGAAGTTAGCTCAAACCACAGACAGAGCAATTATTTCTTCTAAAACCATTGGATTTGCAAGGGAACCTGGCAGAAACATGGCGTCGGTTTAAGCGCAAGTTTGACATTTTCCTCCTTTCCCCCAGGGCTGCAGATAACTCACCTAAAGTGCAGGTAATGACCTTTCTGTGTGTGGGGGGCCCATTAGTGTTACACAGATCTGATGCTTTTACATGGAAGGAAGAAGAAGATAAAGAGGATTTGGTTCAGATTATGAATACATTTAATGACAGAAAAATGTTACTTATAAATTATTGGTTGTTCATATTATTGCCTAGCGACCAAGCCAGGGTGAGGCCCCCTTATGCTAGGTACGTTACAGATACAGTGAAGGACAGTCCCTGCCACGAAGAGTTTATATTCTAAACAGACTAGACAGGCCAGGCTTGGGGAAAGTAAAATAGCAACACAAGCATGAATGATGTGAAGGTGACTGGTTTAAAGCGCAAGTATGTGAATTCTGGGAACTATTTAACTTCTGAATGAAAGGGCTCTGTATTACTTGGGACAAAATGAGCCGCTACTCCGTGCTGCATCAGTTCAAAATGGCTAGATTAGAGCTGAAGGGAAGCAAAATAACAAATCACCATGGGACTATCAGGCCAGACCCTCAGCAGGCATACATTGCTGTAGCTCCCTGGACATAAATAGAGCTATGCCAAACGACACTAGGCTGTGGATCTGGCTGAAAGGTTTTCTGACATGAAAATCCCTATGCGGTCAAATACTCATTTTGGCAAATATACCATAAATACAATGGCAAAATTCATCTCTCCAAAGCATATTGGACTGTTAAAGCCAAGCATGTCTACATGCTCGGTGAAAAGCAAGGAAGTGACACATGGCCCTTTATGGGTTCAGTAACTACAGAACACACAGCTTGAGACTGACAAATACAGCTAAAGGTTGGTGGTAAAACTGTATCCTTTCAACTGGATACTGCAGCACATTGCAGTGATATTCCAGGATACACAGTCATAATCTTGTAGCCTATGAACTTGTACCAAAACCTGCAGCACAAGGTCAATGGGTAAGTAACAGTTACATATTGTTTTTAAAAACAGTATCACTTAATAACTTTCTAATTGTAAGTGTGGGTGCAATACCTATGTTAAGTCTGCAAAACCTGATGCAGGAGACATATTGTGGCATTTGATGTTAGAGGAGTCAAGCTCTACACTAGTAATTTTTAATACCATTTGATATTAGTTCTAATCCTAAAGTATTTCAAAGAATAATTGTGTAGGTTTTGAGGCATTATATGGTGTGGTAAATTAAGATGGATAATGTTTTGGTTAGGGATCTTAAAAATATAATGAAAACCCTTGGTAAGTCTTGGCTAGAACAAGAGAAAATCTCTATATACGCTCAATGTAAAAATGTCAAATATGGGACTAATGGAAGTTATTTATATTGGATGTAATTGAACAAATATAGTTTAATTGTTGATTCAGGGAGGAGGTGAGAGAAAAAGAAAGAAATAGTTGGACTGCTCACTCCACGATATAAAGAAGATCTCATAATATATAGATACATAGGAGGGAATAACTATTTGAGAAAATTTATTTCAACTCTATCTATGGTAAATAAGTGAGGTAATTGCTATAAAATTATATTCTTCATCACTGGAAAAAGAGACAAGAAGACATTTGAGCATCTAGAAACACAGCTTTCCAATCCACCATTTTGAAATAACAATGAAGAAAGAAGAGAGTTCGATCCCAAATTGGGACCATCTTGACCACTTCAAGAATACATTATCAAGGTGGACAATATTTTGCTACAAAAGGAAAGGTTGTTCCAATACTGCTGGAAACAGAAATACTTACTAAAATACACAGCAGTCATCTCACTTTTGCAAAAGATAGTTTGATCTGGCCTGGGATGAGCGTTCAGGTCATGGACATGAGGTATAGTCCACCAGCAATGCACATCAACGTACACTCATACATCACTTTTCCAGCATGTCAAAATCAAAATCAACCAGCTCTAATCAGCGCATGCTCATGTCCATCTGCAGAGAACACTACATATCTGTGGCCTGGGTCACAAAAACATTCCCACCAGGGAGGGACAGAGAACAATTGTATTCCATGGTGCTGGCGATGCAGGCTTTGGAACATGGTACTGGACAGCTAAGGTAGTGAAATAGCCTCTTTTGCCGGACTGGATGAATCAGACCTCTCTTGGAAGTACCTGTGACAAATCAAATGCATGGTGGGGGCACAGCACCTGTGTTACGGGAACTGACTGGTTTAGGAAAAACCTATTTTAACTGGATCCAGAAAATTACATTCTGTTCTGGGTTATTGTTTTATTCTGTGGTGATGGTTTTTCCCGTATTTAATTCTGTGAATTTCCCAACATTTCACCAGCCTCAGCCAATAAGAGTCAATGAAGCCCCCGAAACTGTACAGTTACATGGAACAAGAAGGATTCAGTTCAGATGCCTGAGTTGTGAGCCATCTGCCTTTTCTGCTTTTCCTTCAAGTGATGGGAAGGAGGAAGAAAGAGGGGACCCGTCTAAGAAGAAGCGGCGTGGGTTATGCTAATATATTGCCACAGACCACAGGAATAGCATGGGAACAACTCAGCTTGTGGTTAGATGGGCCTCTCTGGAAAGTGCCTCTGTCGCAATGCAAGCTGTGCTATTCCTGGATGGCTCTGCAGCTACAGAGAATAGATATATAGTATGTACAACGTGTACAAGTACCTCGAACACTCTCAACGCCCTGAAGGGAATGGACATCCCAATAATTCTGGATCGCCTGAGTCTGACATCATCATACTCCTGCCCTATTACAGCAGATACCCCCTATAATGTAACATTGGTTCTAACTGGGCCTTTATAGTGTAGTTTGCCACCAAACTGTTTCAGTAAAATGATAACCTTGACTACAAGGTTGTTTACCTCTTATTCCCATTATCTATTTGTCTGTCCATCTCTCCAGACAGAGGGACAGACAGATTCTATACATGAAAAGAGGAGAAAGCAATAAACATCTCAGAAAGAAGTGGCGGCAAAGGTGTGCAGTTCCACCAGATTCTCTCAGTCCTACATACAAGGTGAAGCACAGCACTAAAAACTTTGCTCCTTCATGCCTTCCAGAGAGCATTGCAGGATCCTTGCCTAAGCCCACTTCCTGAACCTCCTTTCACTGAACGCATTGTGTTCATTTGTGCAATGGTTGGTGAACGAGTTCTGCCCCAGCACAGTTGCCCAGGATACCCTCATAGCCCAATCGCATTCTTCTCTGTTTAGTGCTTGTCTTATGTGCATGTACTATATTTAAGATCCACTCACCCATCCATCCACTTATGTTTTCATACCTCGCCCATCACCCTGGCTATTGATGGCTGTCGCCCTGGGCCTAAAACTCCCAGCTCGCTGGCAACAAAGCAAACAGCTCTGAGGTCATCAAACTGTGATGTCACAAGTGGAAGGCCAAGCCCACAAAGGTGACAGTTAGGAAGTGGCATTTTCAGGCTCCTGGCAAATTTCAGTGGTGTTTGCCATTGAGGGTGTGGTCCACACAAGTGCAGGTTCAATTTCCAAGCATGTTTGAAAGTAGATATTCAAGTCTCACCCCTTTCCTTCCCCAGGAACTTAGATGGCAACACCTGCTGAAAGGATACAGGCCCTGAGGGCACCTCTCTCTCATATATTTTAGTTCGATAACCAGACTCCCTTACCCCTGGCGTGTGAACGGGGGAAGCACTAGGGGAGCCATTATAAGCTAAACATTAGCCTAACTAGCACCTCAGTGTCTGCAGGCTGCCTGGCTCGCAGGCAGGGAAACCAGAAACGCACCCCCCACACACACACCCTCCTCCCCATGCTGAGCCTTTATCAGCACTTAATTAAAATTCGACAAGAAGATTAACACACAGAGGGCAGTTTTAATTAACTTAATATCGCATTCAATTTTCCAATTCGTCGCAGCGTACCAGGCACCTGCAGGTCTTAATACAAAACCAAACAAACAAAGGGAGCCGGGGGAGAGGGAGAGAGATGTAACTGAAACAGAAGTTGTTTAAACTTTCTGTCCCTGTCCCCCTTGAACTTGCACTCCCTTCCCCCATCCCCCTTTCCTGGGCTGGCTGTAAGTGATTTTAAATTCTAATAGCCAGGATCCCGCTGGGCCCATTCAGTCCAGCCTTGGGCTCTTTGCTTCTTCTTCTTCTTCTTCCTTTTTTTTTCTTAAAATGTTCTCCCGGAGATTCTTGGATCAATAGAACGTGTTCCTGCTAATCCCACCACCTGGGCCTCTGAACAACTTGTCGGAAAAGCCATTAGGACGTTGAGGAGAAGGGCCCCCAGATGAGCAGGGCCGGGACTTACTGCAGGAAACATACACTCACTTTCTGCCTCATGCTGCTGCTTGGGGACCAGATCCATTAAAAACAGGACCGGACCCCCAGACCTCTCTCTGAAGGGGATGCTGGAAAATACACAAGCCCCTTTGGCCTGAAAAGTTTAGCCAATATTTGGGGCCCTGCCAGGTTGTTCCTGTTATAAGGCGAAATTGATGATAGTCAGGTATTTCTTTGGTGCAATCCTGCTTATTTACAAAGAATGTACACAAAGTCCTATTTCCCTGAACACAGTAGAAACAAACAACAGCAAGCAGTTTCGATGCTCACAATTTCCAAGGTTGCCTCTCCAGCAAGTTCCAAGCCCCTAGCAGCTCTGTCTGTCACTTGTGCATCAGCTTTGACCAGGTCTGTGATTGCCAATGATCAAAGACACATTGGATGGCAGTCATTAATGCCCTCCAGCATTACAAAGCTGTTATTTTGGGGGAAAGCCCCCTTCAGGGCAGATGACTGGCCAAGTTTCATTCCATCACTGCAGAAGTCAGTACCAGCGCCCAGGGAGAATTGCGTACCATATATATGTACATGGGAGTGGAGTGTGCAGCCTGTGGGACTGGAGGCACAGTGTCTATAAAGGGATATTGGCTATTACATTTTAATCATGTATATAAGATATAAAAGGCATATTTCATACAGTATATTTCACTGGTTCTTTACCTTCACAGTATCCCATCAGGAGCTGAGCAAAACTCAGAATTTCCATCATGCAGGAAACGCCAACATTTCAACATTTCTTTATGTCCAAAATTAGGAGGAAAATTTGAAAAAAAATTATATATATATAAAAATCCACAGTGACATTCAGAAAAATGTTGGTAAGGAAAAGTCTAAGTACTTCGTTTTAATGTTTTCAACTGAAGCAGAACATTTCAACATTCCAAATTTAAAACAATTCATTTCAGCTGGTTGAAAGGATTGAAATGAACTGAAATTGACATTTTTGGGCAAAACTGAAATCAAAAACTGAAATTTTGATTTTGTAGAAACTACATTTTCCATCAGAAAATCATTCCAGTGGAATATTGCCATCCAATTCTTGTCCCTTCTCCTTAAGTACATAGCCTCTGTGCTGTAACAAATCTCTAGTGTCCAGTAAATCTTCAGGGACAGGAAATTTCCCCACAGCAGGGTCTCACTGAGCCTGCCTGGATATTTTCGGCACTCATACCTGGAGATTTGACTTTGAGCTTCTCATTGACAGAATGAATTTCCCCCACTAGCCTTTATCACTCTCCAGTCATGTGTCAGTTCCCCTCACACACAAGTCCAAATCAACCAGAGTGAAATGGAAAAGCACAAGCCCTTCAGCAGCCTCTGAGGAGATAATGGCCTGCATTAAATGGAGACTCTTCATTCATTACTGTTGAGTCAGCTGTGCACAGCAGGCCACTGATGAACGTGCCTTCGCAGCACACACTGTCTTACATGTTTCCCTAAGTCATCAGTCCTCTCCATCCACTTCTGGAGAGAGAGAGAGAGATGGCAGAGATAAGACTGCTACTGGCAACCAACAGAAAACCAATTTGTCAGAGACAAAGGAAGACCAAATCCTGGAAGACCTACTAAAAGGGCTGAAGGTGAGGAGGAGGCATGAAAACCGTGCATTCCTCAGAGCACTCTTGCTGCCATGGAATAGGAATCCATAACAATAGAACTCCAGTGTCTTTTGGAAAATTTCCAACCTAGAGGTTTTACCCTGCCCCACTTATCTCCAAACGATACTGCCACCATTTTGAAAGATGTCACTCATCTTGGAAAGCACCTCCACCCACTCACAGTTTTTCAGGGCTCTCATGTGATCAGTTATAACAACAAAAGTGTAAGAGTCATGAACAGATAATGCAAAGAACATGGAAATAACACGCTTACATTCTTGAACGGTCCATGCCTGATCCATGCACGTTCACCATTACAAGGTAAGAATGGACTATCAGCTTTCCTCATTATAAATCATAGCTCTAGGAGGCTATGGGAGGAGGGAGGGGTGCCTCCTATACTGTAGTTGGGAAGGTTGGAACATTCAATCCTACTCTCTCTGTCTATACAAACCAGAGTGTGCAAGGCTGGCCGGAAAGGATATTTTTTCAGCTCTCACATCATTTGCAGCTTTCCACATCCCTGGCAGAAACCAACATAGATTTCCTCATGAATGATGAGTCAGCACTGGGCTGGTTAGTGCTCTGAGATGCAATGTACAGAACCTGGGTTTGAATTTCACATCTGGTCTGTTGGCCCCTGGTCTCGCAGGAGCTAGGCGTGATGCAGTGGCAATGTGCTCAGCTCTGATTGGATGAGGATGAAAGAGAGGGAGGGAATCACTTAGCTCAATGAAGACCCCCCCCCCGCCTGAAAAGCAAAATGGTGTTGACTGACTCTAAGGATATGTTTTGTAGTGATCTTGATCTAAGAAAGTGGTAGCTAACAACACAGGAACTCAAGGGGATTAGGGAGAGGAAGACGTCTTGGTGGATTCATGAAGAATGCAAAGGATTCATGAGAGTGAAAGTATAGACAGGGATATCCTCAGATCTCACAAGAGCAGAGAGATGCTCTGGATAAAGTAACTCACTATGCTGACTTGGCCACTATTGCACTGCAACTTACAAGTATGTTCATCCATCCCTTACAGGATAAGGGCCTCTCCAGCCCCGTTTTTACCTCCAGCATTGCTCTTATCCATCCATTTCAGCCAGTTGTCTCCTATCCAGCCAGCAATCTCAGCCCCACCACAAGCCAAGTCTTGTCCAGCACTGCTCCTTTCTATTCTTCAATCCCAGTCATTCTCAACCCCACTGCAGGGTGGAAACCTCTCCAGTACTGCTCCTATCCTATGTGCAGGACAGGTTGGTGCAGGACAGGTTGGAGTGGCAAGTTTGTGAATCTTCTAGCCAGCACTCTTCCCCCTCTAGCTTTACCACCATTATTAGATCCATTAGGGACAGTCGGCCCCAATGTCATTGTTCTTTATCAGATATATCTACCCAGAGTCATCAGGTCCCACCCACATACTCTCACCCAGGTAATCACCCAGGAGACACATCCAACCAACTTCTCACTAGAGATTGGATCAGGCCAGAAACTTTGGATCCTGATTTTGAGTACCCCAAATTTGGGGGGTTTAGGTTGGGGGCCCTTTGCGAACCTCAAATGTAGGCTAAGCTGGTGATACCCCAAAGCTAGTAGGTCTCTGGGTCCAGGGGTTTGGTTCAGGCCCATCTCTACTTTTCATGGCTGTATTTTATGACAATGTGAGATATAATTATTTCCATTCTATAACTGTCTCACTGGGTACTAAAAATCATTGGGCTTCCTTCCTCCTTTAGTCTAAATCTGTGATCCCCTCAATGCCTCCCCCTCCTTCTCGTTCTCTCTCTCAATTACATTCACACAGCTGCTCCCTCTTCCTCTCCTCACGTCTGGTTCATGTTTAGCTCATATAGCACTGCTCCATATAGCACCGGGATATTTCAGACCTACAGTTGTTTTCACTTACCTTGTCACACACTTTTAAAAACCTAGGAGCTCTGGCTGAAAAGTGTTCCATAAAGGGTAGGTAGCTCACTTCTTATTGTAGGCACCAAATTAGAGCCTGATATAATCTTAAAGAGAAAGTGAGGGGGAAATGCTCCCATCTGCTTCTGGGTTTGGTTGATTAATGTGGCTACCCCCAGGCATATTTCTCGATAGTCCCATCTATGGATGCTTGTGAGACTTTCTCTGGGTGCTTGTGAGACTTTCAATGACTTCTGTTCCCTTTCCTTTACAGTTGCCATTTCTCTTCTGCAGACACAAGCCCTGAAGATGTGTCCAGGGGGCTCCTGGTTAACTGAAACAAAACTAACAGTTAAAGGGAACAAGGACGTTTGTGGTGTACCTGCCAACTGGTGCCAGTCACTGTATTAGTAGATGAGCCCCAGTCCAGTGGCTGCACTTACGGTGTGCGAGTTTTCCCTGCTACTGTAGCCAGGACCCAACCAGAGCCCTCAAGTGGAAAGGGAGCTGAGAGGCAGCAATGTGAACCTTGAGGTAGCTTTCCCTTGACATAACTGGTCAGAGCTGTGCTGAGGTGGTAGGACGTGCTGAATTGGTCTTTGCTGAAAGTCATTTCCCCCTGGCAAAGCCAAAGGGAGCTTCCATGATCTGGTATCAATCGGGTGTTACATCGCCATGGCTGCAGCAGTACAGCTATGCTGAACATGTCTTGGCTGAGTATTGCTGTGTGGAACCGTCCCTTACAGCACATTTACCTCCCTCAGCTGAGTTGGTGGGACCTGAGCTGACCAGGCTTTTGGAAGAAGTGACCCTTGGAAGAAGTGCCTAGGGAGAGTAGCTCCCTGGTGGACCCTTTGAATGGACTCATCTTACAACACTTCCACATTTTCAGGGTCAGCCCAAAGCACTTTCCATGGAGAAACCTTTAGCAAAGATAAAAACGTACTTGAGAAGGATAATTTAATGGAACATGGCTGACAAAGCACTTTCTCTTTCTGACTGTCTAATAGACTCTGGCTGAGGCGTTCTGTGGCTTGAAGGTCTGGTGGATACGGAGCCTCCATGACCCACTGTGAAGTTCATAATCAAAGAGCTCCCCAAGCAGGTCCCAGGGATACAAACCTACACATATGTATTGCCATAGAAACATTTGACAGAACAGACAAACAAATGTGGATTACCAAAACCAACCTGAACCTCCAACTAAAAATGTTTGTGATAAAAAAATTTTGTTATTTTTAATTTTCTCCTCACATTGTTTTTCTGTGCTACCACGTGCTTCTGTACTGCTGGTTTCCTGACAGCCAGGAGCAACAAAGTACCATGAGAAAACCTGTTCTCTTGAGCGCTCCAACCTATGCATGGAGGAGAGCCAAGGTGAAGAACCATATTACTCAACTCTCTTGCCTCAGCAGAACTCAGACCCTTTCCATGCTTACCCACTCCTACTTCAGAATCAGGCAACCCAGACAGACATGGAGCTGTTCACTCCACTGTAGGATGCAGAACTTTCCATTGCTCCTAATTCATGGGAATAATGCTTCAGACGTGCAGTAAAGTTATACAGTCCATGAAGGAACATGTCCCACACACCAATGGCAGGTCTGTGTCGGACATGTTCCTTCACGGATCATATACCTTTACTACCTGGCTGCCACTTTATTCCTTGATATTCCAAATTAGTCTGTGGTAATTTAATAAACCATTGCCTTCTGTTTTTCCCTGCGAGAGTGCTATTTGGGTTTGGTTAGGGAGGGGGGAAAAGTCCTTCTGGGGTACTTTATTAAGCAGATATTACGGGTGGTCTCTCCCCTTTTCTTGAATCAAATCAAATCCAGAGTGGAATGACTGCTACCACTGTATGGAAAGGAGCACAGAAGTCTGCTATGATTGAAACCCTCATGTTTGTTCTAAGGACAAAACAAGAGGGAGCGAGTGACAGCAACATTCACTGAAATAAGCTAGCAAGGTCTGTGGGTTTCCTCAGACTAGCTCCCTCCCTTGCAACCCTAACTGGACAGAACTTGCTGCATTCACTACCACGCAGGATTCTGGGATAGTGGAGGTGGGTGGGGAAGAGTAACCTGCTGTGCCTTTACAAACAACAGCACTGCACATTTTAAAAGAGTGTTTGACCTTTAGTGTGTGTCTGGACCCCAGTATGCTAGTGGAATACAAATTAATAATTAATGAGAGCCACCAGGAAGCGGAAATAAAGAGCTGACTAAATCCTGCAGCATGATTTGGGACTATTCTTGCAGCTGACTGCGGTGCATTACCTCTCCTGTCATTCATGGGATCATATCAGTTGTTGATATTCATATCCGCTGCATATTCCGCTACCTGCGTATTCTGCTGGCTGCCAGTTTCTTGGCGAAAATGTTTGTGAATCCTGTAAATGCCATTCATTTTAGTACACATCTGTCCAAGCTGCCTCACTGATTATTTGCTACTCACTGCTGCCCACTGTGTTACTTTCCTTAGTGGTCATTTTGCTTTAAAAGTTTCAGTCAGTCAATCAGGAAGCAAAACCAATATCATGTGACTCTGGTGGCCAATCACATGTCACGAATAACCAATAACTGAGGTGAACCTGCTGCAAATAACCCCTAGATGGAAACTGTTGGCATAAAGGGCTCAGTCAGGAAATTTCTCTGTAGCTTTGTTCAGGGGGTGTGTGCAGCTGCACTGCCCTCAGAGGAGAGGAAACACAGGCAGTGTCCATTAAAATAGTGCAGATTGCTCCTCCTAAGGAGGACCTTAGCCTGGCCTCCTCCCCACCCATTTCCAGGTGATTCATTTCCTGAAGTGAGCAGGAACCGAGCAGACCCTGCTCACAGGGACTGCTGTTGTGTTTTGACCTTGGACAGCACATGCAAGAGTGAAGAGGCTCCTTTCCTGACGCTTTCAGCCCTCCACCCCCCAAGCACACCCATGCCAGGGTAGGTTGCAATCTAGTCCAAACTGTTTGGCAAACATGACTATCTAACACATTCACAGGCACCAAGATGGTCTGTGAATGATTTGCAGATCAAGAGCTACATTATCAATGAATATTATTCACAGCAAATAATTCGGCAAGCTCTTCTCCAAAATTCCATACCTTCTCCTTGCCATAGTGGGCTTTTCCAGATGGCAAACACTGGTGGTTTTTTTCACCCAGTGCTTCCCTGGGAGGAGAAGCCAAGGTGACTCTACAGGCTTTATTTCCTGTTTGTGCAACAGCAACACCATTTATATCAACTCTTTTCAAGGACTAGGCCTAATTGTTTCAGTAATAATTATTTGCACTAAGGTATCATTTTTCACCTGAGGATCTCAAAGCATTTAATAATAATAATAAATAATAAAACACCTAGCTCTTATCTACTATGTCCCATCAATAGATCTTGAAGCGTAGCATATTGCAAGTCCCACATACCTGGTGAACATTATTTACAATTTATTTAACAACAAACAAATAAATAAATATAACAATATTTACATTTATTTAAAAAAATATCTTGGCTCCTGAGTGATGGGATTCTCTTTTAACAGACCTTTAGGCCTAGATCCTCAGCTAGCATAAACTGGTGTTCAGTCATTCCACAGAGCCATGCCAATCTGGCCTATAGAAATCAACACCACTCTCCAGCAGTTTAGAGTAATGGTCAGATTTTGTGCTGAACTCTTTTGAAATCACCACCTTTAAAATCTCTTTGTATGTCATCAGCTGAATCTGAGAGTTGGTCCTTTCCCTGCTCTCACTCATGAACTTTTGCACTGGTTATGAAAGGGCAGAGAACTTCATTAGAGACCAGAATCATTGAGAAAAGTCACTGGTGGATTTCTTCTGAATCATCTGAGGTGCTTCAGATGTTCCAAAGCTCTACTAATGCTGAATTTGGGCATTATTCTCCTCCATCCTCTGCTGTCTGAGTGATTCTTCCTAACAATTTTCAGCACTGGCAGAGATGGTGGATGGCCCTTGAAGAGCTGTGCCACTGTCTGCTTGTCATAAAAGAAATCCCTACAAAATAACTGAAATTACGAGGCACTCTAGTGTCTAAATGTAACCCCAGGAAAAAGCATCGTTCACCGAGTGATGTCTCTACTTTCAGTCTGTAACTAGTTTTGGAGGGAGGTGGGAATAAGTGAATGAGGCACTGGTGAAAGGTGTCAGGCTGACAACCTCGGATGGAGCCTGAAGGCCTCTATTATCCCCAGGGCAAGTATAGGGTGAAAAGCAGCAGAGAAAGCTTCTCCTGCCTGGCCTTGCCAGAAGGTCTCCATCCCGACTCAGCGTGGCAGGGGAGTCAGTCTCCATGGACATCCAATGCTTGGCCTGTCTGCTGACAGCGGAGAGCAGTAGGGGAGCAATTAGTGCCATTTGATGGTGGATTTTATTCACTGGAAACCAGACTGAGGCTGAAAGGCTCCGTATCCCATTGCAGGTCTCCCAGATGCTTTAGTTTTCCAGGGGAAGTAGCTTGACCTCTTGCAGGCTCCATGGAAGCAACTCTGCCTTTAGCATTAATGATACCACCCCGCATCTGACTCCGATCAGGAACAAAGAAGGAACTGAAGCAGGCCCGGGCCTGTGACAGACTGGCTCCTGGGAAATGGGGCAAGCTTTTAAAATGGGTTATTGACAGAGAGAGGTAGGTAGCTTTAGCGGGGGTCCCAGCCTCTTATAGCTTTCCAAGAGAGATTCCCCTCCTCCCACCCTTATCAGTACAGCGTAATGTTTGAAGGTGGCTCCCCATAGAGAGGCGCTTCAAAGTTTTGCTTGTCTCTCCCACTGTGTGTCCTCCCGGTTCAGTTCCATCCTCCTCATTTAAGTGCCTTTCATCCTCCTCCTTCCTCTTCTTCATTGTTGGCGCCCTTCCCCCTCGCCACCTGCTCACTCCCACCCTTTCTACAGACTGTCTTTGGCCCAGAGCCAATGGGAACCAGCTGTCTGGCTGAGCTGGAGCAAACAACCTCTTACCCCTTCCTGCAAAAAGTCCCCTGGAAAACGGTCCCACAGATGGCCCCGCTGGCCACCCTGCTCCCTGACCAGGATAAGCTTGCTGTTCTGATGTGTTCTAGGTTTGGATTCACTTTGAGAACATTAACCCATCCTGCTTTGTCCCCTCTCCAGCTGTGGACTCTGTTGGCCCCAGGAGGGGAGGGCCAAGAGCCCTTTCCTTGGTTCGAGGCAGGTCAGACTAATCCCCCTTTGCTGGCTTCTCTTGTGCACTTCGCTTCAGCATTGTTCTTCAAAGATGTTCCTGCTCCACAGGCCAGGGGTTGTTGTTGTTTAAACAGCAGCAGCAGCCACACAAGCTGCTTGCTGTCCTGCCTTTACAGGGTGGTCTGTAATTGCTTCCTGTCCTCTCCAGCAACTGGTTTCATTTGTTTGCATTGCTGCCTAATCTCCGAACTGGGAGAGTTTGGAACGAAAGCCGCCTGTTCCACACTCATCAGTGTTCTCTAGCAATGGGCAGAGCATAGGCATTTTGGGTAGCCTACCCAGTATAGTCCCACACCTTCAGCCTGGAGAACTGGCCTTAAAAAAGTCTCACCAGAGTTAGGGCTCCCCATGAGATTGCCTCTGCTTCTGGCTTTCTGATCTGCCTGAGAATGCAATGAGAATGGGGATTCCTGCCGTACTGCGATGCTGCCATTCCTGGTTTGCTGGGAATCCAGGATTGCAGTGGTAGGAGCAAAAATAAAAGAAGAACTGGATGGGGGGGAATTAAGTGAAATGTCTCTGATGTTCAAGGTTGTGTTTTGCGGAAAAGTCTGGGTTAGTCTGGATTTTATCCCAGCTAGTTTGTACCCTCCTCATGCACACAAATTAGGTCTTTTGGAGCTGCCTTCATGTTGCACTGAAAAGGTGCTTGCTGACCTGTGATGAGGAGAGCTGCAAGACATTTTTCATTCAAAGTGTTTTTTCAATGAAAATGTTTGGCGCTTTTTTTCTTTTTCCCAAAATGGAGATTTCTGCTGGGAATGTCCATTTTTGTCAAAATTTTCAGGTTTTTATTGAAAAACCCAAAACCTTGAAACCAAATTTTTGGGAGTTTTTGACAAAAACACAAAAAACTTTTGAAGAAAATTTTCAAAGGAAACAAAGTTTTTCGTTTTCATTAAAAATGATTCCAGAAATAAAAAAAACATTTTCTGACAATCTCTAGTAAAAGCTCCTTGCACCAGACTGACCCAGTCACATGCTACCAGATGGGTGCTGTACTTGGCCGTCCATTGAATGAGTGAAAAGTGAGGAGAAAAGATGCTTGGAGAGATTAAAATACATTATAAATCTGGTTACCGCCATCCCACCAATCCGCATGCAAGACTCCCCAGCATTCTACACTCCTTTGATGTTGCTAAGAGGTTTGCATCACGTGGCTGTAAGGTCATGTCACAGCACAGACAGGGATGCTCCAGCCCACCTCTGCCACATTAACAGCCTTGCTGGGGGCTGGCAGAGGACAAGTGGGCCTGTAAGAGCAGCAGGAAGCTGTGGCAAAGAGGAGCTGCAGCAAACGGGAAGTTCCTGAAAGATGCCCAGACTTGGAGAAGGATTTGGGCCTGTAAGGAAGAGCCAGAGCATAGGCACTGAAGAAGACTGAGGGCCAGAAGAGTAGAGGTTTTTGACTGCTGACCTCTCAAACCTAGAGTGTACCCAGCACTGGGAGGGTGTTGGACCTTTTCCTGGAGAAGAAAAGACTCCAGGTAGGAAGACTGGGGTGATCCTGCTGAAAAGAGCAAGGAAGGACTCCCTCTAGAAGAGGCTGGAATAGCCACTTTATAAAAACCAGACTGGGACTGCAGAAGAGCGCTGCAACTGGCAGAGGTGAATCAGTGTTGGGTTGCTGTAACTATATTTTGGGGCTTTGAGGATGGTTGGAATTGTTTATTAACAAATCCAGGTCCCGAGAAGGGGTATTATTTGCCACGAGAAAGCCTCTAGAGGAGTTTCTTAGGAGCCCTGAAGCAGTAGGAAACAGAGGCGGGGCACCGCACAGTGACCTCTGGCCACAAGGGGGTGCTCAGGAGGCAATCGACCCTGATACAGGAAAGTATGGATTGCTGAGCGTGCCGCGCAGTACGTGAGGGAGGTTTCCTTCCTGCAGAATGTTCCACAGTAGTGGAGGGTTTGTTTCCCCTTTAGAAAGAAATTATAGGAGATGAGCTGCGGAGTTCAGATCGGGGCACTCAGATCGAGGGCTGTAGGTCTGGTTGGTCTCTAGAAATTATATAAACAAAGAGAAAATGCAGCACATACTGACTGACTATGTGGAGAAGAAAAACACTCCTTCGGAATGATTTATGCTGAAGGTCAGGATTGAGGTCCCTGGGGAGAACTGCAAAGAGATCTCCAGACTGGCATAGTAGCTGGGGCAAGGACAGAGGGGCATTGAAAGAATTATGCAGGGATCGAGACTGAAACAGAACGAGATTGTTACAGGTTCAGATTGAGGTGCATTGACACAGCTGGATGGGTGTGAGGTAGAGAGGGCAGGACTGAAACTGACTGTAGAGGTTGTACAGGTCTGGATAAAGGACATAACTTTGTTTACGTTATTATACATGTGAATCCTCTGAATGTACAGCGTGTGCACAGTATGCGTGTGCACGTGCTGAGCTGGTGGTTCCTGGATGGTGGCTGGGAGCCTTTTTGCAAACTTGCCTGCACAGGGGGATTATCAGAGAGTCTGAAGCTGGCAGGAGTGAATGGAAATTTTGGTTCCCTTTAATACCCTTCTTCCTTAAAGGCCACTGAACTTGTGAGATGACAGCACTTTAGAGAATGGGTTGGGCTGGCTTCTTTTTAGGCTGCCTGTGGAGGGTCGCCATATATACTGTGGGACTCCAGGAACAGAAAGCCGAAAGTAGTCACCAAAAAGACAAAGACAGCAAACCTATTTCCCTCCCTGCCACTCCAGATATTTCACTGAATGGCTTTGCAAGCTGTTCCCAGCCTAGAAGCGTCCCAGGTATATTTCACGTCTATCTGTTGCCTGCTCGTAACAGGCACTATACTGCATAGAGCATACTGAAAATATATTGTCCTACTGTCTAATTTAAACAGCATGAGCATTGACCTGTTAGGTAATTTTATATATGGTCACATATTTTAAATTAATGGATGAGCAATACAATATAAAATGTCTTTTTATGGCCCGCTGTTGCACGTAGTCCCAGTAGCAGATGCGCTGCAAAATACCTTTTTTACAAATCCTACACACTGGAATGTGTATAGACTTATCTATATGAGAGGCATGTGAGTGAATTGTTGTCACAGCCTTGGCTGTGCTAATCCCTTGTGGATGGCCACCAGGCTGCTGAACTGGACTCCGCCTTTGGATCCCACAGGTCTTTAAGCTTACTGGATCTATGCAGTCTCCAAACACTGTCTAAACCCAATCTCTCTAGCACATTCCCAGGAAAGAGGCCCTTCTTGAGATGTGGACCCTATAGTCCACCAGCCCTAGGCCACCAAGACCAGTGATGACCCCTCCCTAGCATCCCCAATAGTTAAGCATGCCCTCCCTGAAGTTCCACTCAGGTGGGATCTCTAGTTTACTATTTACCCCTTTGGGTGACAATAAAAACATGGATCACACAGACTTTGCAAAGAAACTTATTAACTAGAGACTCTTTTCTCATGGACAAAGCACAGGATTTACACACCTAGGGAAAAACAAAAAGAACCTGAATGCAAAACCTCTCCCTCCAGTGACCTCAACACTCCAAGAGCCTTTAGGATTTTGGTTAGTGTCTTTTCAGAGTCCCAGGATCCTTTTGCACTCTTCTCTTCCAGCTCAGCCTTTAGCCCCCTGGTTTAGGAAGATCTGGCATTTAAACAAAGTTCTGAATTTCTCATCAGGTAATCAGCTGCTTAACTTCAGCCCTTTCCCCCCCGACACTCAGCTCTACATTGTGAAAAGTGATTCCCCTGGACTGCAGCCAGTCTATTGTTTTCAGGTGGACCTATATAAATGGAAAGTCCTCAAGGTTGAAGACTCTTGATGGCTTTCCCATTGTTAGCCCTTCTACTAGGTGTAAAGATTTCTCTTACCACCTTGGGGGAGAAGGGGGGTCACAACTCAAGATGGAGGCTACACTGCGAAAATGAAGAACGCAGGAGAATTTACAGTCAAAATGGTGCTCCCAAAACATAATGGAGTCTGCAGATTGATATAGGCATTTACAGACATCTGCTAATCTGTCACAATGGCCCTTCCATGTACGGGTGTGGTGCACATTTTGGGGCACAACTAGCTATTTTCAAATAGAGAAGGTTGGTTTGTGATATAGAAAGTGAGAGCGGGGACTCAGTCAGTGACTCCAGATGTTCAGCTACATTCAGCACTTCGTGGAAGGATCAGTTTCCAAGTGAGGCTATACGGCTGGAGCTACTTGGTATAATGTAAATGATTTGCCATTGCCCAAGAAAGTCCCATTGCCCCTGCCTTTGTTACATATGTGTAACCTCAGTGTTCAGTGCTTATTGATGCTCCAGGGCAATTGGTGTCCTAGAGACAAATAGATAGCTGCATATTTTGCAGGTAGAGTCCATTTACAAGTGACAGACCTTTCGCCCATCAAGGTGCATAGCTACACTACAATGAAAACCTCACTGAAATAATAATAAGAAGGACAGAGGAACTGCAAACTCTAGCCCTGAACTCATAGAATAGGAAGCACAGTTCCTATTGGGTTCGTTTTATTTTAGACATAGATATTTGGCTGCCAGTAACATGTCTGCTAGTTAATAGCTGGTTTTAAAGCATTATCCCGAAGGGCTTCAGCTTTGCCAAGTGTTTGATGTTGGTGGTTAAGATGCTGACTTGGACCTTCTGAACCAACGAATAGAAACTGGCTGATTGGTACCAGGAAGACGTAGAGAAGAGAAAGTGTATGTGTTTCTGGTTACCTGGGTTTCAAAGCCAAATTAGTAAACCAACGCTTGGGAAGTAATTAGAAAGAAAAAGAAGAGTGAGAAGTGACTGAGGGAGGAATGAGTGAGTCGCCTGGCAGTCTTGAGACAGCCTTTCCAGGATAAGCACATGGACAAAAGCCAACGTATCAGTTCTAATCTTTGGCTTTTTGTTGGACTTAACAAGGATTTTAAAATGAATCCAGTCACAACTGACAGGCCCCATATGGATCCTGGTTTGAAACCTCCTCCTCAGTTCAGCATCAAATAGTCTGGGACTATAAAGAGCCCATGAGGGGACTTTGGAAGGGGAAAACAAAAAGCGCACACAGACCCATGTGCACACAGACACAATGGATGAAAACACTAGACTCGGGATCAGTGCTGAGTTCTGCAGGACATGTGGCTTTGTGATGCCATAGACGGCTTGTGCCCATTTGCCTTCCCCATGATGCTCACTACTCAGCTGACCCGGTTCCTAGACTCTCCTCCATGAGTTCAGTCTACAGATTTCTTTTATTTAATGCCTTTTCATTTCAAACTTTGATAGGAAAGTGAGAATATTCTCCTTCAAGCATCAAAAATATCCCCCTCATCTTTGTTTAAAACTGGCATGTCCCTAATCTCCCTAAGCTACCTCACAATGCGAGAACAAAGGCATCTGACCTGTATCCATGACAACCTTCAAGTTCTACACCTTTGCCTTTTGCATAAAGTGCTCCCTCCTCAACCCACCCTCCACACAAATATTAAATATGTTTAACTAGGAAAGCTGGATTCCATATTTCTTACATGAGCTTCTACGTCTACCTCATCTGCAATGAGAACTCCTGCTCATTCCATGGCAGCTTTTTGTTATTATTCTCTGCATGGTACAAGGGTTGAAATCTTGCGGTAGCTCATTAGCTGCCCCAAAAAGTAGGACTTGATTCAGGGAATTATAGAGGGACTTTGTGAGCAGAGTTGGCTGGGTATAAAATAACAGATCACCAGATAGCACTTTATGTGTGAGGGCTCAAATAACCAACCCTTGCATCTTCATGGCTACTGTTCACTATTTAAATGGACACTGGCAGATTAAAAATATAAACAAAATAAAAGGCTAGGTGCATCATCTCTATGGAGTAAGATAATTGAAGATAATTGACATTATATATACATATAATTTCTTTAAGAAGGAGCAGAACCCTGAAGATGCATAGGTACCCAAACTGAGTAACTGTGTACTCACATTCTTGTAACTTTTGTCAGCCACCTAATATTTGTTATGCTAACTCACTGCATCACATCTGGAGGTAGGCCTCAGTCCTGCATCTGATTGCCCATACAGAGTCTATGGACATTAACCAGCTCAGCATAGGCACAGGAGGATAGCTGCTCTCAGTCAGATGCAGGATTGATTCCTAAACTGGCATGGGCAGATTTCCTTCGCATTCTATTTGCTTTGGATGTGATTACAAAACACTTTTGGATGCTGTTACAAAAATAAATAATCTCATCATCCCTGGTATAACTCCACTGCAGGCAATGAGATTACATCACAAGTGAATTTGTCCCCACATATTTAGAAAAGCAACAGCTACAAAATGCAAGCCCCTCCATGTGTTATTAATAATACCTTTGATTATTCAAACTGAAATGATCTGACTATTTCAATTTACTTTTCCCCATACATGTTGCCACCCCTGGGATTCAGGGATGGGGAAAGGAGTTGGAGGCAAGAATCTTTGTTTTGGTCCATGTCTAATTTAGGGCTTTGTAAAATCTTGTTTATAGAAATGTAAATGCAGAAGCTAACTTCAGTCACCTGACAGTGTTCTATTAGCCACAGGTGAGTGCCCTTCCATGGCCAAGTTGTGATGTGGTAACAATCATAGTTGCAGATAATGACACAATAGTATTCAATGGAATACTTCATGAAGATATACAGGAATCACCGGTCTGCTTATTTTTTCCTTCAGCAGAGTTGTATGCATGGGGCCTGATGCTAATCCATTGAAATAAATGGAAAGGCTCCCATCAACTTCAAGGGTCTTTGCGTCAGGCCCATTGTACTTAGCCGAGCTACTTACCAGGAGACCAAGAGATGTGGCTTGTGGAGACTACATATCCCAGCATGCAGTACTGCAGCTCAATCAAGTCAAGACCAGAAATGGATGTGCCAAAATATTCCCACTGCTGCTCTCAGTTCTAACCAGAAGCAAAAAGTGTGAGAAATATAGTGATACAGCCAGTCTGCGTTTCTGAGGGATTTCCAGCCCAGGTCTGCAGATCCACGCTATACAGAGAAATGGTCAAACTGAAGCTCTAAAAATGTAATTAGATGGAAGAAAGGCAGTGCCATCTAATGGCTAGAGATGTGGAAGAGGCGCCATGACTCCTGGCTTCTGAACCTGGTTCGACCACTACCTTCCTGGGCAAGTCATGTCACCTTCCATGCCTCAATTTCCCCATCTATAAAATGGAGACACTTGATAACCCTGGCCTACCTCACAGGGTGTTGTGAAGATTAATACATTAATTCTTTTAAAGTGCTTTGAAATCCTGGGATGAAATATGCAACTAACATGCTCATAGTTATTAATTTACCTTAGAGACCTGGCCAACATCTCTTTAGTCAAACAGGTCCCAGTAGTGGCTAAGGCTGGGTGAATATTAACCAGCACAGAATGGCTCATGCACCTGCCTGTCTAGTCCCTATACTGCCGGTATCTAACTCATTGCCCTGTGAAGCACTGTCAGACGTCCCAAGCCCGAGAGGCTCCAAATTCTATACAGTGATATTCTATCGTGTTATCTATCACCTGGATGCTGTCTCTGGACCCACCAGTGAACTCTGCTTCAAGACTGGGTGTACCAAAGGGCGCCAGCTGCTGGACATGGCAGCTGTGCTTGTGGTGCAAATTTCTTGGCCACCCAAAACAAAATCTACAAGTTACGAACCACATTTACGTATGTGGCTGAAAAGGAAAGCAGAGAGGAGAATGCTAAATAAATGGCACAGCATGTACTAGTTCCTTTCTCCAGCTGGGAAGAAACTTCAAATTTGGACACCATGGCAGGAAAAAGATGCTGTCTTCTCTTTCGCCCTTTACCCTTTGCCTTCTCTCCCCCTTCCACTCCCGCATGGAAAGTCCAAAGTCAGCAGAATTCCAAACACCCTGCTGGTGCCATGTTTATACAGCGTGTCCTCCTCGCTTAATTGCTTGACAACAGCTTTAGAACAAAAAAAAAAAAAAGAGAGAGAAAGTGAACAGCTTGTTTTTTTGGACAAAATACAACCTTTTTTGTTTTGTTTTTTTTGTTATGTTAGCAAAAGGAAACAGAGCCCTTTAAAGATCATCCATTCCCAACTCATAGAGTATAAAGGTATATTCTGGATAAGTGCATGATAAATGGGATCTTTATTTCATTCCCTTCTCTTAATTTAAATTAAAGATGCTAATGGCTCATGGGGTGGGTGATGGTAGACCTTTGCTTCATGGTTCTCTTTTGTGAGAAGAAGGGGGAGGGGCCTATACTTCATTTTCAGGTCTAAAACAGAGGGCCAAACTATAAAGAAGTTAACTTATGGGCATTGTAGTTGTGGCCCAGAAGACATGGTGTTTGGCTATTTTTTGTTAGTTTGAATGGGACATAACTTCCCCCACTGGATGCTGTGGGGAGTTCTTCTGAGACACACTCCCTAACTGACTCAAAGAGCTATTTAAATGTCATAGAAATGACAGCAGTAACTTCCTTCTTAGGCACTGTTTATCCAACAACAGATTAGAATAGCACATGGTTTGATCTGCCACCTTTTCTACTCGGATTGCTCCAAAGCGCTATCTAAGGCAATGAGTTAGATGCTGTTCAGGCAAAATCAGCAGCCATACTGCACCCCGCAGTTTCTTGCCCACAAACTGGGGCTGAAGTGATGGGTTTGGACATTTCAATCAGGGGAGCAACCAAGAGTTCAAATAAAGGGCTATCAGAACCTTTTTGGCTACACAGGACGGGCTTTTCTCCAGAGAGATCCACTTCTTCCTGGTCTGGGCCTTGCTGAAGACATCCTAGGGAAGGAGTATCTCACAGTATTTCAGAAATTATCCTTCCATATCCTTCTAGGGAGCTAGACCTATGCAAAAATAGCCAGAGCAAACATACATATGTATTGGAGTTAACCATTTTTAAGCCCCTCAAAAGACCTCTTTATCAATCAAATATCCTGTCTGGTTCTTAGTTCATTCCCCTGTTCCTAATCCAGATCTCATTCTCTGGATTCCATAAACACTCTAGACACAATCACACATGCCCTGCCATTATCCATAGTCAAAAGGGACAGATCCTATTTTCTGAGCAATGTATTTCCAATTTCCAATGCTCTTCTCAGAAAGCTCTCCACATTCAATGCTTTTCACTGGAGTTAAATTGTGTTTTCCTGTATTTCTCCCCCAAATGCCTTATTTGTAGCTTCCCAGTTCTGGGTACAGACGCTGGAGTATGATATGGCATCCTGCATTTTCATTTCTGGGATGGGGAGCCCTTCTCCTCGAAACAGCAAAGTTCTACCCTGAAAACAAAATGAAAATAATAAATGTAATAAGGGAGACTTCAAATAGGCTTGAGCTCAGTGGAAGCTGCCTCTGTAATATCCAGCTGTTTTCAGAGGGGGCATTAGCTGTCATAACTCACTGACATGGTTTGGGGGTGGTATGAGAAGAACCATCATAGTCGACTTTCTGCTTCATAAACCAGCAGCCCGATCAACGTGTCTGCTTCTCCCATGCCTTTCCCATGCAATGGGCCATGGAGATGTGGCCTTATTTAACCTGGAATCTTCTTTTTACTGCTCCATTTATTTCTCGTTCCTCAGTCATGCATGAAAAGGGTTAATTAACGGCACACCATAGAAGTGTACAGATTTAGGGGAATCACCTTGTTCCAATTACCCGATCTGAGACATAGACACACCTCTTGAATACAAGCTGTACTGGAAATATGTCAGGTCTGTGCATTCCCTTTTACATTTTGGGGTGTGAATTGTAGTGGCAATGTGAGTCGTGGTGTGAGGCACAGGGCTGACAGTGCCAGGCACAGACAGCCATCATGTGGGAAGCTGTTATGCAAGCTTCCTCCACCTTGCTCGGCCAATGTATCTCATTACTACACCTACAGCATCCCAGGCACTTCCAATCCTGGGGCGAGGCAACTCAGTCTTGATCTGCAGCACCCCCTGTTAGTCTAGTCCTGGGCACCCAATTGGCTCTGCCAATGTCCCTTTGTCTCAGCCAATGTCCCTTTGTCTCAGCCTGCCCACCTTGATTTTCTTCAGTGCCTCCACCCCTCAAAAAGTGTTGCCAATGTTCTTTTACTAGACCTGTGCAAGATAGTTGCAGTAAAATTGCAAGCACTCAACCAGTGGTGCTTTTTGAGTTTACTGAAGCTCTGAGAAAATGTAGCATTCTTACCAAATTTTTCACATTCACAAAATATCTCCACCGATAGGCATAATAATTCCCCCCCCGCCCCCCCCCCGCCCGCTTGGATGTCAATACAGGTTGCCTGCTGTGAATTTTCAAGGTCTGAGATGGGCCATGTGGTTTCAGTCACATCGTATTGGATCAGTAGGGTTAGCAGAAGCCATTTTAACTCTCTTTCTCTGCAGAAGAGACCTCTGATAAGCTGCAGTCTCTTACCAAGACAAAATAAATCTGTGCTCTTTTTACAAGCAAAACACCTTGGGAGAGGATTATGATTTCTATGAATTGTCAACGTTCCACTTTTTATATAAGCTCACTGCTTTGCACCGTACCACAGTCTCATTTAGCACACCACTTCTAAATTTCTGTTCTGACGTGCTTCTGCCATTAGCGTGGACCTACTGTCTCTGTTATTTGACTGAAGCCTGAGTGACCATGGCCTTGCTTAATCCCCCTTGATCTGAGGGAACTGACTGATTGAAGTTTTATTGCCACAGTTTAATCCCCATGATTTTCAGCCAGGGAACTGCTTGCAGCTTCCCCCTTTCACTATGCCAGTATCTGAGACTGTAAATAAGCCTCCCGTTTATTATTAGCACAATATACTGTTTTATAAGGGGAACACAGCTGCCTGAGAAAGTTCGGAGCTCTCTCCTGCAGCATCCGACTATCGGGGGCATTGCACGTACCGCAGAGGGGGCTCTCCAATCACAAAAGCACTTCTCCAAAAAGAGGCACCATTATTACAAGCCCATGACCAGACACGCTAGCCAGTCCCAAGGGCCACAGTAATGGCCTTCTTCCAATGAGGCTGTTCTACCTGCAGACCTTGGAGAGCTGCCATCCACAAGGGTCAGCTAGGCTGCTCCAGCCTTGGATCTCATCTGATCAGAACCCAGCCATGCTAAGGACTAGGCTACCAATCAAGCAAACTCATTTGGATCCAAATTCTCTAGTGATATAATTCCCTTGACTCGGACTTGTGACTTTGATCCAAGTTTAAATGCACCTCCCCCTCAAAAAGAGTGGATCAGAATGAAGCATGCAAGGTCACGAATAGCCAGCCCCGACAATGGGATTTTGCAATTTGAGACACGATTTTGATTGCTAGAGAAAAATGTCTTGGTTCTTTCTCCCTGCACAGGATTCGCAGGGAAAGCAGGAGAGACAGTAAAATCAGACGAGGAAAAACTGTTAACGACAAGATTTGCCAAAGAAGTGAGTGCATTCAGTGGCCTGGAAAATGAGCCGGCGAGTGATATAAGAGCTCTTTCCGAATCCTGCACGCTCAAGGAAACATTTAATATATCTTGAAGCGAAAAAATGCCTTGGCTCTTGCTGCTGGTGTAAATATTTGTGTTCGCAAATGTTGGCAAATATTTGAGACATCTATGTTGTTTAACCAAGAGCTTTGTCTTTCAGACTCCATCTCCCTGTTTGGGCTGCTTTATAATCACATTAGCCTTGAAGAATTCCCTTGGTATTTGTGTGGGGTTTGGGATCAGCATCATTTCCACTTGTAACCTGAAAACCAGACAGGAGATTTCAGACCAGGACCAACACAGAGCACTGAGAAGTCTGGATAAAATCATGTGCAGCATCAGTTTATTATCTGATACCATCTCAGCTGGGGGAAAGGCTAGATTAATCTGCATTTGCAGGCATGGTCATGCAGAAGGTCTTTCCTTCTCAGTAATTTCAGTGGTCAAGTGGATTACTGATATTCCTCAAAACTGACTGAGGGCAGGGACAAAATCCTTTACTGCCCTTTATATTTCATACGTGCTGGCACTTCATGTCTTTGTTACAAGTTCTAACACAAAAGCTCAGTGTCTCAGGCTTTAATCAGTCTGATAGGAGTCTTTGAGGGAAGCTAGCTGCCAAAAGAGCAAGAGTTAGAGTGATAACAGTTTGGGAATGTAGCACAGAGGGCCTTATCCTTGAGCCCATTGGCCTTGTGCCTATCTGATATGGGGATGTGCTTTATTGTTTCAATACATATTATTTTCTGTTTAACTCAGAAGCTTCCAAACCTGGTAGGCGTCAGTCTTGGGATGTTGTTATTAAGCAGCATATGACCTACACACACCATACAATCCAATGTGAAAAGTTCCCTGCACACACTCTGTGTCCAGCTCCCATCGAGAGTCCATCTCTTCACCCCATCAGTCTTACTTCCATGGGATGATGTCGTAGCTACCAACACTGAAGGCAATTCCTGAAAATGTACAGGTAAATATTATCCATCATATTTCCTAACCAGGGAAGGGAGAGCTTTGAAGGGGAAGTGGAGAGCTCTGGGTTTTGGTAACGGGGGACACGGTCTTCAGCTCTAAGTCACTAGTTTGAATTCTGACAAGTAATCCAAGACGTTCCCAACTCTAGGGTGTTTGGGGATCCCTGTGAAGTGTGCTGAAGCAGGGTATCAAGTCAACTCCTAGCAGACAAGTGTCTAAAGAACAAAATTCACCATCACAGTTGACAGTGTTAAGAGAGACCTATGACTGAATGAACATGGAGGCTAGAGATGCATAAAATAACGTGAATAAAACAAGACCAGGGCCAAGCCTTTACCCATGCTTTGTGAGGACTCGAAAAAGTCTGGTTAACTTTTTAAATTGTGTGTCAGGAGGAAGGGTGACTGCACTGGTGAGCTTTGTCCAGAGGCAAGTGTGACACAAAAAGATTCTGCAGGACTTCTAGACCTATTTGTTCCAGTGGAAGATGTTTAAATAAGTTCAGATAAGTAACTAAACTTTTAGGTGCTTATCTGAACCTCCAGAGTTTTGAAAGGTCAGCCCTCACTGATGGAGACAGAACTATCTTTTCCCCCTAGAGGTGCGTACCTTACAGCTGAGGCTGAATAAACAAACCTTTAATAAAGGCCCTTTACTAAATCACTGAAGTATAAACACAGCCTGCATTCTTGTGATTATAAACCCACAAATACAGGACACACTTCTGGGAATGGCCTTGATATATTTTCTCTTTGATTCCTACCTCTCGGGAAGATTAAATAGTGTCATCGTCAGGTTAATACGGAATGACCCCAGTGTCTCCAGACATTATTGCATTGCAAATAAGTTTGACATTTACATATTTCTCAATTGCCCAAGGGTACAGAAGACACTTTGGAGGAATCTGCACAGGGAGTGCGCTGAGAAGCAGCAGCATTGTATTGTATATGGCAGGCAAAGAGCAAGGCACAGAGTTAATGGATCGGGCGAAGAGGATGACTCCCTTAATGAGCCAGCATAAGCCCTCTGGCCACAGAGGCAAACAGCTGTCAGTCAGCAATGTGTTTATATGTTAGACGAGTCCCTCAGAGATAAGATGAGTGTTAACCATGCCAAAGGCAGGCCCTAGCCCCAAGGGAGAGTGGAACCATCTCCAGTTAGTTTACCCCTGCCTGGCTGCCTACAATGGATCAGCAGTGCACAGACATCCTTTCTAGGCTGAAGTGGGATTGAAAATCAAAGCCTTGTTCCTCTGTGCTGATGGTGGTCCCTTCCAGCCTTAAATTCTCTGACTCTGTGGTTCCTAAATATTCATAGGCCTCAGCGGCAGGAGATGTGATTTCTGGTTTGTAAAACCATTTCATCCTCATGGGCAAGGACAGGATGAAACTCCTGATATCAGCACTGCTCTTGAGTCCGACACAGAGGGTCTCAGAGAGCCACGCAGCATGCCCCCTTCAGTCCTAAGGGCTGACCATGCCCCTTCACAACATTGCTGGCCGCAGCCAGTCTGGGGAATGAAGGCCCTGCTTGGACTCTGATAACACCATCAGTTCATGAGACTCCCAGATTGGCCTATGCCTTCGGAAGTCTGGAACCATGTCTGACTGGACTTCTTTTCGCATGCCGTGTGCCTCACAACTCACCGCAGCACAGCACGCACTGATACATGTACAGGACAACTGGTGTTCTACACCCAAGTCACCCGTCATGCTCATCCCTGCAGAGCCCCGTCTGCAGCACGACTTTGGACTGGGACTGTTACTGACTGTTTGGCAGCTCTTTCTGCCTTGTCAGAAGAGACTCACGGGTCAATATGCCCTGGGCCAGCCTGGCTGGGAAGAGTGCGGCAGGGGCAGCATGCCTAGTCTCTGGAAGAAACAGCACCTTGCAATACTGCAGTGATACCCTTTGTCTGCTGCTTGGTTTGGCATTGAGGCACATGATTCGTCTTGATAAACTTAAGTGGCATTGAAAAGATGCATGTGTTGCCAAAGTGCAATGAAATATCTTCCCCTAATCAGGGATCCCAGTAGCAAAGCTTTTGTCCATTGGGAACTGTTGATTATAGTTGCCCCTAGCTCTGCTATTTTTCTTCTCTAAAGTTATGCATCATTTTGTCATGGGAGGGGTCCTCCCTATAAAAATTCACAAAGCCTCTATGTTGTCCTCATTGAAATCGCTCCTCAGAAAAACCTGTCCTGTGATGTCAACTAAGCAATTGACAATGGCTAGGCAGATAATAGGACCACTGCTTATTACACTATTCTTAATCATTTTACTGTTCCCTTATGCTCTCCTGTTGGGGTGGTGTGTGTTTTTAGCCACCTGTTTTCTGTTATAATATATTGAGATGGTAAGCTTTTTGGAGCAGGGACTGTCTTTTGTTATATCTGTGTACAGTGCCTAGCACAGCGGGGTCCTGATCCCTGACCGGGAACACTACTGCCATAAAATATTATGTAAGAAAATCTCCTATGGGATGAAACACTGGAGAAACAAGGGTCCCTAGTCTCATGCCAGACCCTTAGTATAGAGAGGATGTAACAAGTGGGACAAAGGTCTGCCTGGACAATTCTAGGAACATGTACTCACGTGGGATTATTTTATATTAGTAGGATGATAGAAAATTAAATGCAAACTCCACACCTAGCCACTAAATCTTGCAGTGACCTAGTTTTTCTAGGAATGATATCTCAGGCAAGGCCTGTGTGGCCTAGAAAAGAAAAAAAAATTCAAAAATTCCCTTATTCTGCTTATTGGGTCCTTCTCCTGAAACTAGTCCTCTTCCCAAGAGAGTCAAAACTCTGCAATCTTCATGGTTTCCTCCCCTTGCTTCTGATTATATGAGTCATGATCACCCAATTAAGGAACAGAAACAATACCACGTAACTTGCCAGCTCGGTGACCAATCACAAGTGAGGGAGCTGGAACACTGAATAGCAAGTCCTGATCACGCTCTGCAAGGCATTTGTGAAGAAAAAAATTCATGTTCCCATAAATTCAAATTATGAGGAGATTTCTGCCTGCTCACAGATATCCTACAGGCTTTACAAAGTGGCTAGAGTCACCAGATAAATTATTTACTGTGAACTATTCACTCACTTTTATTTCTCAGCTGGCCTTATGTCTCCCTGTTATTTGTGGTAATTGATTCTGCATTTAGTGCCTGATCTGAAACCTACTGAAGTCAATAGAAAGAATCTCCTTCATTTCATTGGGCTTTGGATCAGGTTCTAAGCGAGGATCTGACAGAGTTTTGTATATTCCAGTGTAAAAAGGTCATCTGCTAATGTCTGCCCAGGACTGTGGAAGCAGTAAGAAGCTAAATTGCTAATCGGTTTTTTCCCGGTGTGCTGAATGCTGGTTTTTGTTAGTCTAAGATTTTTTAGCATTGTTAATTTCTTGGAGAGACTGGTTTAATCATGGCTCTTGGGGCTGGCACTGAAGCGGCATGAGGATGGAATCTGTTTTTATCAAAATTCTGGTTTTAATCTTCTCATGGTGTGGGATGGAGTGAGTGCACGTTATCTAGACTGGAGTACCAGAATTATGCAGGATCTTTTGCACATGGATTAGCAGAGGGAAGCATCCTAGACCTTCCCCGCGAATCACTGTGCAAAAATCAGATCAGTCCTCATGCACGGCCATCAGAGGAAGACGACCTTTCAGAGAAAGGAGAAAGAGGGACTCTCCTGAAGTCTCTTCTTCTGCCAGATAGCATTACAGTAAAATATAGTTCAAGGCAACAATGTAAAGTAAAGATAGATAGCTGGGGCTATTTTATTTAAGGGTCTGGGGGAGGCACTGGAACCAGGAAGTACCCTCCCCTGTGAGATAACGGAGACCTGACCACCCATGAACAACTGGAATCCAGGCGTCCATATGTAAAAATCTGGTGCCAGAAGTGTAATTCTCATCCTCAGCAGTCCCTAACCCCCACCTTTCACTCCTCTCTCTCTCTCAGTATAACCAGCTGACTTTTTTCACAACCAGGAAACCATCAAACAATCTCTTCAGCTACTTCTCCCCCTTTAAAGGGCTCTGTCAAAGGCATTTACTCCCAAAGTTTGATCTCCTGTGCTGTTAAAATGGTTATTCCAGCCTCCCAGTGGGGAATGGCCTCTGGGTTGCAAATATCTGTATTTTGTTAAGTAAATAATCACATAAAATAAAATATCCACCTAAATGTCAAAATGAAAACAAGCCAATCGTTCTGTAAAACCCACACAAACACAATGCTGTCTGTGTCCCCCTGCTGGTTATGCAGTTGCAAGTGATTTGACGCTGTTTCCAGGGCCATGCGTTGACATTCTTGGCGATTCTGATAGACAAGCTGGGAAATATATAAAGCAAGAGACAAGGCCTCATTTCACTCCAGTTTGATGGGAGAGTTGGGGGTGAGGCCAATGTTGGAGCAAAGGAAAGAGGACAAAATCAGAAGCACGTCCTATTTCAGTTTGTAAAGTGGTTTTCAAAATAATAGCTACAGGGAAATATAAATCTAGCTTGTTGCCCTTTTGCAGAACGTTCCACTGGGGCAGTGCGGGGAAGGCACAGGGGTGGGAGAGAAGTATTTTTCCAACTCTACAGAGTCACATAGAGGCAAAGGTTGATGGGGATATTGGGTAGAGAGCGCTTCTGAGTGTCTGGCCATAAGTGTCCTCTTGGGAGTTGCTGGGTGCTGAGTTCTTCTGGAAATCGAGTTCCAGTTGTGCATGCAGAGCACTGAAGAGCCTAAATCCCTATGTGACTTTCCCAAGGCCACAAAGTGATCAGTGAATGATCTGGGCACCGATCCCAAGTATCCCGGCTCTCAGCCTGCCCACTGTAACCACTAGACTGGATAGCTGCTGCCTTCCCTGTCACCAAGTTTTGTACGGTTAATTGCTCACCTGCTTGTAGGACTTCACACACTTAGCAGTAGGTTTATAAACCTACTGAGAAACCAGCTGAACTCGACAGTCACCTTTCGCCTTCCTCTAAGAGTGAAGTGCACAGTAGGTGTTGCAGCCTGAGGCCTGGCCCGGCTGCACCAGGCCCTGCTCCATTTGAGCCCATAGGAAAGCCAAACAAGCGACCTCCACCATGCACAATGGCAGCCTGAAGTCACCATGCTTCTTGGTGCACCCCAGGCTGCTAGAGTCAAGCGGGCGAAAGGAAAGCCAGGCACAGCGGCGCCCTGACTGATAGCTTGCTGCTGTGCCTAAAATTGTGAGCTGAGCCGGGGTGAGAGTTGCCGGGCTTCATTTCTCAGACATTTATTCATGTATTCAGCCTGTCTGGCTGTCTTAAAGCTAATGACTGGATGTGAAGATTTCCAGTTAAGGTCTGTGAGAAGGTAATTACATTGCAATCTCACTCTACAACTATTCCTTGAACACAGATAAACTTGTTTGAGTGGGTTTGCACGTCACAGGAATCCGCTATGTTGCAGAGCCAAGGCATGGCAGAAGAGATAAGGGAATGTTTTTGCTGCTGGTTTTTATCGGGTGGCCTGTTAAAAGCTTCTTCTGAGCGGGTGAGTTACCACAGCAGGGGTTAACACATCAGCTTCTCACCTCTGGAGATCTTGGCTTAAGCCTGCCACTGGTCACAAGGGAGAAGTCTGGTGGGTCCCTCTAGCCCAGTCCCCAGTGGAGGTTTATTCAAAAGCCCCTACACATGCTGGCATCAGTCCATATAATTGGCAGCCTCTTTTGCTCAACAAGAGCCCCATGACTTGATACAAGGGATGCTGTAGGTTGAGACCGAAGTACATGGACAGAGCTGGGTGGAGGACCCAGGTCTGGAATAGCAGCAAAGGGGGCTGTAGTACAGGATGCATCAGCAGAGCTGTGTGTGGACAGGCCAGGTCTAGAATAGCAGAGGGGAGCTGCAGATCAGGATCTAGGTGTATTGGCAGAGCTGCAGATGGGCAGCTTGCACCATACCCTGATGCTTGGCTCTAGCGAGCACTATCAGACACTCAGCCTCACGAAATTCACCCCAGTATTAAAAGGCAAACTAACATGAAGCATTCTCTTTAAACATCAGGAAAATGCTCGTAACTCCAGCAGGAACAAGATCTCTTCCCAGGCCCAGTCCCTTAGAACCATGATTTCTAGATAAAAAACAGCCTACAAACACTTGCTTCCTCTCTGAATTTTAGGTAAGAGACATATCCCTTAGGTGAGGCTACACAAGAGAGTCCTATGTCCACGTTTCAGCTCTCGGGCAGCAGTAGCCATACGAGCCAGGGTGTAGGCTCTCGTACAGACTGGATGCAGGCACGTTACAACCATGCCATTGAATGCCACTGCTGGGAACTTAGTACTAAACTCCCAGGGTACAGAAGGCCTTACAGCTCATCAAAGTGCCTGCTGTTCCCGTCATCACCCTAGGGCTCTTTAGAGTTCTCCGGGGGACAGGCCAGGACACTTACTTTCGCCTTCTGAAAGCGTCTCCTCTACTTTGCTTTAAAGCTCCTGCCCTCTTAGGAGGCACGAGCCATTGCCCTGAGATCATCCCTCAGCCCGATCAAGCTGTTAAAGCCTCTCAAATCTTTCTTGCTCAGCAGCACTTCATATAAATCCAGTAATGTGCGTATCACTCCGGCTGCCAACTGCTTTTTTTTATCGGGAGGGAGGGGTCGCTCAGTGGTTATTATTACAGTCACTGCTCCATTTCCCAGGGGATCCCCGCAACTGCCACGCTGCCAGAAAACATCTTGAGGAAGGAGGCATGTTTCAGGCCCTTGGGAGTTGAACTGGCAAATGTGGTGCACTGGGTAAGGATTAGCAGCCCATTAGGACAGGGGGTTGGGGTTGCGTTAACCAAATCCTTCCCTTCAGCCTCTGCAGATGCCAGTAATTGTGCATCAGAGCAATGCAGAGACTACACAAACTCAGAACATAGCTGGTGCTCCAGAGTCAAAGTCACACCATTAAATATCAATAAGAGCTAGGGGGCATTGCGTAGCACTTCCCTAAGGGAGACAAATCATTCCCTGGGATGAACCCAACTGACCCATTCTGTGTTTCATTTGCTTGATGTAGACACGGCCAAAAGAGCACTTTTTGGCATGAATAAAACATGCTTCTTGAGTAGCAGCAATGATTAGTTTGTCGGCGAGAGTCTCTGAATGTGGCAGAGGCCATAAATCTGGTCCTCGGTCTCAATGGGGCTGGCAGCAGGGCCAGCCCATATGGGATGTAGAAGCTATGCTGTCCCATTGGGCTATTACAGGAAGCACTGCCTAATGAGTGGAGCAGCTACAACTCGAGAGTGGTGCTCCTGCCTTCTTGTTCTAATCCCAGCCCTTTGGCTTATTTACTGTTTTAGGCCTGGACAACACAAAGTTAGGTTGACATAAGCTGCCTTGCGTCGATCTAGTTCATGTGTATATACTTAAATTTGTCTCCCACTGAAGTTAGCTTCCCGAGCAGCGTTGAGCCACGGTCAGTGTATTGAGATCAATGCAGGGCAATTAGACACTGCATTATCTATGTTTACCCTAACAGTCCTCCAATAGATATCCCACACTGCCTGATACTGACCTCTCTGGTCACAATTGTGAACTCCATGGCCCCAGGGCATGGAGACTGGAAGCCCTCTGCTCCCCCCTTTAGAACTGGAAATTTTTGGAATGCCTTTTCTGGATTGTTGCGTGCACCTGCCCAGCTGATCATGCTGGCTACACGCCCCAGATGTGCTGCAGCCTGGAGTAGACAGGAGATAGTGGGTCTCCGAGGCCTGTGGGGAGAAGAGGCTGTGCAAACGCAGCAGTGGACCAGCCATAAAAATGTGGACATCTATGAGCAGATTGCATGGCAGGAGGAGGGGTCTGGATGGGATCAGCCACAGTGCCACAGGAAAGCCAAGGAACTGCAGCAGGCATATCAGAAGGCCAGGGAGGCCAACAGTCAATCTGATGCCAAGCCGCAGACCTATTGCTTTTACAGCTAGCTGCATGCCACAGCTGACGGAGACACCATCACCACCTCGCACACCACCATCGTTACCTCCGAGTCACAGGCCCCTGGCATGAAGAGTGAGGAGGACGAGGAAAAGGAAAAGGATGGGGTACATGTGACCAGAGGGTCTAGTTATGCTGCAAGTCAAGACCTATTTGACACTCCACTGCAGTCCAGTCAGTCCTGGCAGTCGAGCACAGGTGAGCCCGAAGCAGGGGAAGGATTCTCAGGGAAGTGTTTAATTTTATTTCTCATTACTGTGATAGCGCCCCCAACCTAGCAGAGCACAGCTATCAACTTTTCATGAATGTACTTGTACTAGAAGAGTTAGTGGTACAACTGAGAGGTAGAGCTGATACCTGCTTTTCATTCCCCTGTACAGCGAGGCAGGTGGGACCAGGCAGAGCAGTTTGTTTGACTCCTCCTGAGATATCGCAATGAAACTTGCATGGAGGTGCTTTGCAATCCTCTTCCAGTGGTTTCTAGGGCATGGCAGCCTTATTTCTTCCTCCATGGTAGGACACTTTCCCATGCCAGTCAGTGATAAAATATCATCTCAGGCACCATTGCCGCATGTGGGCCCAGAAGGCTTTGAGACACGAGCAGTAGTTGTGCTCTTTGTTACTCTCAGGAGTGAGATATCAGCTAAAATCCCTGCTGCCTGTGGGAAATGGTGCCAGTATTCAGTGCCAAGGCCCTACACTCATCATTTCATGCAGACAAGGAATTCCCTTCTCATTTCTCTTCCCCCCGGGGGGCCACACTCACCATGGCTAGAGCTGTGCGTGGAGCCGTGCACAAGTGCACAGAGGAGACGTGTCAATAAGAATGTTTTGTTTAAAACTTTAGGGGAGCAAGGAAGGGAGTTCTGCATCTTAACTTTCACTTTTCTTTGCGACTCTGCTGACTATCGCTGTGTTTTATTTGTAGCTGCTGCCATTGCAGCCATGAGGAGTCCCACCGCCACACCCGCAGAAAGCCTAGATAAGGAGGAGAAGGAAGAGGACATGTGATGATATGTTCAGCGAGATCCTGCAAGCCAGGACTGGGGCTTGGAGCTCAGCCCACAGATCCAGGAACGTGGCTTTGAGCATCTGAAAGTTCAGCATTATCCGAAGCCTGCATTACCATGAGATCCCACAGTCAGTGTTTGTTTGTTTCTCAAGCCCAGCAGCAGCATGCCACCATTTGCAGCTGTTGCATGAATGCCACCAGCAGCCTGGTACTGGTTCTCGCTCTGTCCCACAGCAAACTGCCCTGCAGGAAATCGTCATGTTCCCCACAGCTCTTCTCTCAGTTCTGCAAATATTGAAGGATTGTGCATCCTGCACTTGCAACACACATGCCAATAGTGCAGAACTTCACAGGCTCCAGGCTTCCATCAGAGATGGTGGAAGGTGAGAGTCCTACATGGGTCCATGGGATTTTCAAAATAGGTGTGAATATTAGAGGAAAGAGATGGCATTATGGCATGGAGAAAGTTTCATGATGTAAACTTGACCCTGCAGTTCCAGTCACTGTGCACAGGCCATTTCTGCCCCACCACGCATTGCCAGAACCTCCCAAAGGACAGTGCGCTGGACAGTGGCAAGTTGCACAGTGAGATACCCACCCGTGGTGCTCCACACTGTGCATCGAAACAAGCCCTCCTGGTGAGTATGTGCCGTGATGTCGCGGGGCATGTCTCTTCTCCCGTCTTCTTCCCCGCAGAAACGGCACAGACCCTGGCGGTTGTGCCTTCACCAAACCCTTTTATTTTAAGTTCCCTCCACCATAATCCCTGAGCAACACTCTACTTACCGCACTGCCGTGCTTTCTGCCCCTCGACCCACAGAACCGAGCTCTCCCTCTCATGAGGCCGCCATGTAACTGGGGTCAACTAGCCCTGGTCTCCTCTCTCCCTTTGGCACTTCCTTCCTGCCTCTTTATCAGCCTGATTGTCTGATTACCTCCATCAGCTTTCCCCAGGGGAACTAATTGACATCTGAGTGATCAGAGTGCAGCTCAGCTGTTCGCTTCCTTCACTGTCATCTGGAGCTACGTATGCGTGCCCACCAGCAATGTACTAACTGTGGCTACTTTGTGCTGACGTACCTTGTGCTGGCCAAAGACCGTAGAGCAGCCATGCCCGAAGCTCGGGCAAGTCACTTCACTTCTCTGTGCCTCAGCCTGGGGATAGCAATGCTTACACCTCAGACTGAATCATGGCCCTGAATTCACAAATAGCATCCATCAAATGTGTCAAGATTCTCAGACAGGAGGTGCTGAGAAAGGGCAAATTCACTGTTATCATTTATTACTATGCAGCCTGGCCAGGTTCTGAGACCAGTTCAGGACTTCCTCAGCCAAAATCATGGTGGGTAGAACCACAGAAAGTGATTCTAGAATTGATTGTGATTAGAATCACCAAATCACAGGGTTAGAAGGGACCGCAAGGGTCATCTAGTCTAACCCCCTGCCAAGATGCATTATTTGCTGGGTCTAAACCATCCAAGACAGATGGCAGTCCAGCCTCCTTTTGACACGTGGACTTGAGATGGACTCAATGTTGAGAGAGTTCTCAGTGCTTTTGACCAGATTCAGCAAAGCACTTACACACATGTCTATGTGGAAGATGTTGAAGTCAACTGGATTTAGGAACATGTTTGAATGCTTTGAATCAGGGCTGCAGCTAGTCAAAAATGATCAAACTGAGCGTTTTTCCATTTGAAAAGGCATTTAGTTGAAACCAAAACTTTCTGTGGGAACCTTTAGGGGAAAAAAAATCAAAACAAAGTGTTTCAATAAGGTTGAGAACCCCCTTTTGACATGTTCAGAATGCAATGTTCAGATTTTGGTTTTGAAATGACTTTTTGTTTTGAAATGTATTTGACTATAAGTTAGAATAGAAACACTTTTTAAAGCCAAAATCTAAACAAAATGTTTTGATCTGATCAAAATGAAATGTTTTGATCGACTAAAATGAATGTTTTTGAAACATTTTGTTTCACAGAAATTTTTAAATTGCATTCCATTTCAGGGTGAAAACAAATGTTGAAATGTTGGAATTTCCCACAGAACGGAAATTCCAATTCCTGCACAGCTGCTCAGGACCTTTACGCTTGGCATGGACAATGCACCCATCTCCAGCAACACCACAGAGAGCATTTGAGATGGAGACTGTCCCGCATATTTACAGAGTTTAAGGTCAGAAGGGACCACTATGATCATCTTGTCTGACCTCCTGCACAATGCAGGCCATAGAACCTCATCCACCCGCTCCTGTGATAGACCCCTAACCTCTGACTGACTTATTGCAGTCCTCAAATCATGGTTTAAAGACCTCCCGGTACAAAGAATCCACCAGCAAGTGATCCGTGCCCTTTGCTGCAGAAATATTCCAGCCAAATTGGGCTCTGTTAACCCCCTTGTGCTTTGGTATTTAACACCCATCTTACCAGTGTGAGTCTCTGAGGTTTGCCAGGGGGTTTAATTCTCAACATGTTTTAATATCACTGAGCTGGCAGTTGAGGAAAGACTTGATCAAAGAAAAAACAATTTTTATGAGCCTAAATCATTAGAATGACACAAACCAACCAAATCTGTGAAAGGGCTTGTAACCACAAACCACATTACTCCATCGAAAAGAAGGAAGATTGGACTTTTTTTTTCTTGTTCTAAATATTAAAAATTACTTACTGAGGTGACAAATTTATTGCTACAGTAATTACACAATTACTTTATTACATGCCACCAGTGTAAGAAAAATATATATATTAAAAACATCACTGACATCTAAACCAAATCGGACAGCAAAGAATTACTGAGGGCAGTAAATAAATGAGACATATAATCATTTATTTGGATGGAATCTAGCATTTCATAATAAAACTCTCCTGTCACTCTCAAGTCCTCCTAGCTGTTCAGATGGTGTTCCCAAGTGTTTGCAGTGTTTTGAGGCAGTTTCATTTTGGATGGGAATGTCTCCACATCCAGCAAAGTAGCTAAATTCCTAACTTGCGTTAGATGTTGGAAATCACGTGTGACAAGATGTTGTATCATTACTTAGAATGTAAGCTGTGTGGGACGAGGACTGCCTTTTGGTTCTGTGTTTGAACCATGCCTAGCACAGGGGAGTCCTGGTCCATAACTGGGCCTCATCGGTGTTACTGAAGTGCAAATACTAAATAATAACCATACTCACGCTGGAGCCGAATCGTACACGTTTCTAAAAGATGCAGCTTCAGCAGCAGTAGCGTCACCAGAGAGTGGGATTTCATAACTTATAGACCATGAGACTTGATCTGATTTGCGGCATTCACAAATATTTTTAATATGAAATTAAACACACACTGGCACTACCGGGAGGACGTTTTACCAATGGAATGATTGGCAGCAATCTCTTCACTATTTTGATTTCTGTAAGTCTGACTCTGTAATGCTGGAAACCCAATGGAAAGGCATTAAGGCTATTTCATGGAACTAAGGGAAACTGCCTACGAGTGGGCCGGGCCAGGCTGAGCGAAGAACAAAACGTAAGCAAAGAGCATAAACAGAACCAAGATCCTGAGTCAGTACAGCGCACGTGGAACATTGAGCACATGAATAATCATACCCAGTTCTTACCCAGTGCCTGCCTTTTAGGCCCACTGAATTTAGTGGGACTACTCCCAAGGTCAAAACTACATACATGCTTAAGCGCCTTGCAGACTCAGAGCCAAAGGGAGGAAAGATGGCCTGGCGATGGAGGGAAAGGAGAGAGGAGACCCGGGTTCTATACCTTGCTCAGCTACTAAAGGCCCATCATGCTTTGATTAATCAGGACATAATCTCCTGTGTGACCTTATACAAGACATTTATTGGGTCTGCAAGTGCCTCAGTTTCACTTGTGTGGCTACTCATCAATGAATATTTGTAATGTATCTTCAGACAGAAAACACTATAGAAATGCAAAGTATTGTTCTATGTGGTGCCAATCAGTTAGTCCTTTAATTTTTGTCCATTTCAGTGTCTAATTATGTGAATAATTTTTTTCTAAATATACAGCTTTTAACTTGTGTCCCTTTAAAGAGGACCTATAAAGCTTTGAAACTGCCTCTGAACCCTCAGTAGTTGGCTAGGTGTGTAAATGTCAGATGATCAGATTTTAAAACAAAATATTTGAAAACCACTTCCTTCTTCACTTACCTGCCAAGACATGAGATCAGGGTTCTGGGTTTTCCCTCTGTGAGCTGATCTTTTCTCAGGGACCTAATGCAGACCATTTTCCTACATTCATGATGTCATAAGCTCATTAGGGGAAACACAAACCTTGAACTCAAGTCTTGGATGTGAGTAAAACAACCTTTTTTTAAAACATTGGCTTTTCCCACAGAGGTGCTGTTTGTTTACTTCTTGCTCTTCACATACTTTAGACAGCCAGCCTATCTCAGTCAGTTTCACTTGCTTGTTCTAATGCACTTACACGATGCTCTTCTATTCAGGTTCTCAGCACAGCAGGGGAAGGTTCAAATCTGTTTTTATTCAAGGGAAAAACGAAATCATTCCTGGGAAGATTCCTAGTCCTTTTAGCAAGGGGTGTTTTTCAAATCCTTGTTTTACATATATCTGAGCCTACCATTTAGAGCCTAAACTAAATTGGCAGATTCCCTTTTAAAACATATTTACAAAAGCTTTGAAGGTCGCCTTCACTCTAGGTATAGAGGGGAGAGGACAGAGGAGCACCCAGCACGACTGCACTACAAGAACTAAACTGGGCCTGACCGTCTCTGCTGCCCTTTTCCTAGTTATTGTTGTTGCCCTTTTATGGTGAGTGTCACATTTTTAAAAAAGGGAATTTGGTCCCTTTGATGGTTAGCTGACAAAGTAAACTCTGGATGAGTGAGAGCTCAGAGTGGGCAGTTTGGCACTGCAGATCAAGCCGGGCTATTGCATGGAGATACCTGGTCGCAGTCTGTGTCAGTGCCTCAAACTGGCCAAATCTCTCAAACACATAGTGTCTTGTCAAAGGGAGAACAGGACAAGGGCCAGAAAGGAGTGAGGAATGGGGAGTGGACTGTGGGAAGCTCTAATTGCCCATATTGCCTCAGGAGGTTCCAAATGTCCCGGACACTAATTGCTAATAAATGTTCCTGCTGAGTTGCTTTTATTTTTCCAGCAAGATGGAATAACAGGGAAAATATGTGAAAGTCCCTGGACTTCAAGGGTTTGTTTTTCTTTCATTTGTATTTACCTAATTATGCTGTCACAGATCGCTGAAAATTGCACCCCTCGCCCTCCCAAAAACGCCTGAATAAACACAATGGAGTTTCCAAATGTGCCAGACGCTACAAACTGTGATAAAGGGGACATGGCAGAAGTGCCTTTGGCAACCCCGGAACCTCAGCGCATGGACCTCTGGGAGCTGCCCAACCTCAAGGAAAAGGTGCAGGGACGCAGCAGGAAAGGGAGTGATATGAAACATCATAACAGAAACCATTCAAAAATGATCGTTGCCAGAAAAGAGTGTAAATCTCACCCCTTCACACTTATCATATCTGTTCTCTCGTGTCTTCAGGCACAATCCGCTCACTTCACCAAGAACAAATAGGTTTCCTTTCCCCCCTGCTGAGCAACCAGAGTCAGCAAAATATGAGCTGGATCCTATTCTGCTTCACACGTCATCGAGAGGGCTGCCTGCTGTGATGATCCAGTGGCAGAATTTATTACTGCTGATTATGTCAGAGGCAGCAAGAGCTCAGCTAGATTCTCTGATCACGGCGGAAATTAGAAAAGTCGTCTTTCTGCCCAGTACATGGCGCCTATTGGCTCTGGAGTCATGAAGGAAAAAGGAACATGTGCCCCCTCCAGGCCGTTTTTTCAGAGTATAATCACACTTTCAGGAGGGAGCATTCACGGACATTGTCTGGTAGGGAGGGAGCCATAGCTGTAGTTTGACTTCTATATTTGGGGGGGCAGCTCCAGCAGGCCAATGGAGCTGTGCGTGGCGGGGGAAATTCCATGCCTGCCTGAGGCTTGCAGTTTGGGGCGGGAGGGTTAACACCCTCCCTCACCCCTTCAAAACTACACCCATGGAAGAAGTTAAGGATGGTGGTTTATATCTGTAGCCCTACCCGTGTGTCTAGCAAGCAAATCAAAATCCTGGGTCCTGTCCTAAGGCGCTCACAGTCTAAAGCCACCTGAAGCAGAATCTGAGTCAACACATAGCCCTACTGAAGTCAGTGGAATCACTCGTGGAATGAGGTGCTCCGCCCTCAGAGGGTGTAAAGGTAGCAGAAAGTGGTCAATAACTAGGAGTTAGGGGAGGAGATGGTGGGAGAGGCAGGAAACAAGGGGATCTACGAGGGTGGCTGTATTCCCAGGTTGTGGCGGTGTGGAATGTACCGCTGTGTGGCCACACTCGCACAAGATTCTGTTCCAGAGTGTTTAGCCTGAGAAATGGTCAGTGTCTGTCAGATCCAGCACATAGTCTCAGACATGGGAAAGAATTGCCACCTCTCCAGCACGTAACACACTCCATGCTGGAACCTATGTTAAGCAGGAGATTAGACCAGATGATAACAACGGTCCATTCTGGCCTTGGAATCTGTGAAAAGGGAAAGTGACACAGGATAGGCCAAGCCCATGGGAACAGGGATCCTCTTGAAAAGGAATATCTGGCTGACAGTACATTTCTGAGACTATGTCTACACTGATCAACTTTTCTGTGAAGACCTGCTCAGTCGATCCAGAAGTTGACGCTGTTAATCCAGCCCTGCAAGTGGCGTAGCATTGCATTGACGGGAGTTACACAAGTTTTCTGCGTAGTTTGCTCCCCAATGTGATTTTTCTCATAGTTTGCAATACAAATGACTTCAGGATGACAGGGCCATCATTTAGTTACACACCCTTTGAGAGAAGGGAGCCACAAAGCATCAAGTCAACATTATGCCAAAAGCTTGCTTAGAATTTGCTTTGTGTTTCAGTTTAGTACAAAACACTGGTTTGGCTCCTTTATATTCTGAACACCTCACAGCTTCAGCCCCAGAGGTAAAATATCAAAAGATCAGTTTTCCTTTTCCATGTACAATTTCAGGTCTGAGGATTTCCTCCCCTCGTTCCAGCTCTGACCAAGTTAATTCTGGAGTTTGAAATGGATGAAGAAAGGAAGTATCAAATTAGTGTGAGATTGTGATTAGAACCTCTCCAGAGCTGGGGTGAGAGCTCTGCAGTCTGACACATGCTTACTATTAGCAAGATAACAAGAAATCTTAAGCACAGTGTAGACTCATTGGCTTAAAACCTGATCAAAAGCAAAACTTGTTCTAAAAGGCTCAGTGTCAAGGACTGGTGGCAACTTAGCTAAATGGTCACCTTTTCCTTGCCAAAACCAAGGAGACTCCTGTTTATTATTGCCCTAGATGGCTTTATTTTTATCATAGTCAGTTTCATGTAGGTGAAAAATACCAAGCTGACAGCATGGGGAAGCGACGGTTTCTAATAAGCCACCAGAATAGGGGCACATCAGGAAGTGGCAGAGCAAGATTCCCACCATTTTGTCAGTATGCCTCTGCCCTGGCCTGGAGAGAGCATTTCTAGGGGAGAGAAGAGTTTAGTTTTCATTACAATTTATTATGGATATGGAACTTTGGACCTCTAGATCCCTGTGTGAATTCAACCCAAGTTAGTATCTATCTAGGTACTTAGATAGCCCTCGTCATTTTAGGGACTGAGCAACACGCAGTTATTAATGGACTCTATCCTCACAGCATCCCCGTGAGATAAAGAAGTGCTGTCACCCCCCTTTCACAGGTGGGGAACTGAGACACAGGGGGACTAAGACCCAGATCCTCAAAGGTATCTAGGCTCCAAACGTTCATTGCTAGCTGAAGGGACTTAGCCCTAGGTCACATAGGAAATCTTTGGCCAAGCCAAGAATTGAAGCTGGTCGTGAAGTCCAGTCCAGTGTCCTATTTACCAGCCCAGACTTCCTCCCTCTGGGGAGACCAACATCATTTCGACAAGACAAAGCTGTTTGTTTGGTGGCTCCTGTGAGAAATGGCTTGGGAAGGTCTTCCTACCTTTTCTGGTAGTTTCAGCAGAGAAGCCAAGGACTGAATGGGTGTTGGAAACGGAACCACCCCTTCATCCCCCAGTTAGGTTTGAGACCCATTGGCTGACAGCAGAATGTGTGAGGAGCTCACCCTGCAGCTGCCCCGTGCCCCATCTGTTCTGTGCACAGAGGATTCCGTTTCCAGGGCTGTCACTCCGCTTCATTTCCCGAACTCTAAATTGACATTTTAAAAAATGATCTATCCTATGAGCTCCCTTAATCTATTTTAAACATGTTGAATGGGCTATTGAGAGATGACTCCAGTAATCTGACTACAGGGCATTAATTCTCTAGGATGTCCTATGCTGATCAACTGAAACAGCATCATCCATTACAAAAATCCATATGTGGTGCTTTTTACTTTTCTTTTTAAGCTTTGTGGAACAATAATGACTCTGGCATGGGACATTTCCGGGGGGACTAACGAGTTGTCAAGGTTACCCTCAGGTGCAAAGTGGACTGTCAGCCCTTCCCAGCCAGTCATTAATCTCTAGGAAATGCCCTGCCCCTCAGTCATTATTGCTTAAATACCTTCAACACATACTGTGTCATACTATACATTTTGACATAACATTAAAGTAAGCCAAGTGTGTGGTATTGCAACCACAACTATATACATGGGACGTGAACAGTGGGGAGGGAGGTTGGGGAGGACATCACATACAGCATTTGGATAATATTTAAAATAGACTACACTGAATTAGATTTAAACCATGCTGCACCATAGGCTGCATTATAAATATAACAATTAGTTATTTCAGTCATCTTTGAACGCATCTTTTGGAAATCCTGTCCCGATTTACATATGTGTGTGCCATGCAGCTTATGAAACACATGTACGTCTCTCTTAAATGCCTCGATATTCTTTCCATGTGTTCCCTTTGCAGAGCAGAGCCGCAGCGATGGACAAGCAGGCCTGGCACCATATTACATTACTAAAGCATTCCAGCCCCATTCTCACCCACAGAAACGGTCTGGTTCCTTTAAAAATTAAAACCATTTTACAATATTTTATTTCTGCCTCCTCCCCCACTTCCCTGCTCTCCACCCCCCGCCCGGCTCTGCCGCTGGGCTGTGTGGGTTTGCAATATTGCTGCTGATTATCCGTGCTCGCTAATGACACAATAGGCAAATTACACGTCTCTCTTCATAATGAATTGGAATTGATGGCCATGGTGAGCTAAGAGCTCAAAAGCAGCAAGAACCTGTCAGGGTTACTAGACTTCTGCTGTCACCAGGACAACATAACACGGCAACGACCTATGGCCTTTTGGGTAACCCTGTGACATCTGACATCATTTATCAGGGGCGCTTGCAGTTTCTGAAACCTCATTCCACTCATTCTCTCACTCGCCTTCACTCCCCGCGCTCTCCCCCTCCCACACCAAAATCTAACACTCCTGGCTACAAGCTCTTTTGCAGGGAGGGGCTGCACAGGTTTTGCTGCAGACAGCACAGCCATTAAGCTCCTTTTAGTTTCCCTGTGGATCCTATTAGCTAAAGAATTTGCTCCTTTTAGAGGGCTCTTTTTTATTATTTTAAATGAATATGCTTCAAAATATTTTTTTGCTTTGAGATTAAGATTTCAGAGTTAGCCGGATGTACTATACACACACTCACTTGGTCACTTTCTCTCTCTTACACAGACATACTTCTAGGCACTTTTAAAAGATATATTTTAAAAAGATCAGTTAGGTAATAAATTCCCCCTTTGCACAAAGTTCCCTGGAACATGAGTCCCCCAGCAGACTCAGGACTCCGTTCTTTCCCCAGCATCAGAAGACTCGATTCATGTTAATTCCACTTCATCTGTTATTTCTCCCCAGATTCAAGTGAAGACATGGCCACAGAATTCCAAATGAGTGAGGGTGGCTTCTCAGATTGGCTTCTTTCATAGTTGTAGAGGACTGATGCCGTGTCATGGGCCTGTTCTATGAAAGGTTCCTGAACAAGCACTTTTTCACGTTTGCTTTTTCACTGGGTGACACTTTTTAAAAACCTACTAATTCATAACTAGAAGCCAAAACATTTTGATTAATGGTGTACAGACCCATGGGGGGGAGGGGAGGGATATAAGGCCCCTTTCCCATGGTTGTAATCCTCAGGAAGGCTAAAATCAGTCAGTGTTTGCCTTTCCCTTGGTGGAGGGACACTTCTGAAGCAAAAAGCTCTTTCTATATCCTCCCATTTGATAACTTGCACTCAGGGTCCCTGCTTTGTGACAAAGGGAGGTGCTCAGGAATTTGCCTACAGAACCACCAATGTTGCTCTTAAATCAGACAGAGCGGGTGCTAGTGAGCAATGCAATCTGTTCTTTCCATGCTTTATGCCTCGCAATTAAAAAAGGTCTGGAACCCTCCCACCTCGCAGGGTCTTAGAGCCCATGCACCAGTCCAAGCCCAGGCTCCTACATTGCAACTACATAGCCCTGCAGCCTGAGCCCAACGAACCTGAGTCCGCTGGCACTGGCCAAGCCCGGGTGTCTAATGGCAGTGTAGACATACCCACAGGATGTGAATACTGTAAGTTGGCTGGTGTTTGGGTAGCAGCCAATAACATGGTGCTTAGATATTATTGTGGCGGGTTCATTAGAAGTATGATTAGAAAGACAGAGCAGTAGACAGACAAAGAGGTAGCTAGAGATGACTAAATTAAATGTGTGACCTAAATGAGAACTTTAATTCAGAAATGTTACAGAGATAGCTGACTTTGTAAATTCCACCCACCTCTTGGATTGCCACCCAACTGATTCGCCTGCCAGCAGTGCAAGTGATGGGGAACCTCAAAAGGTCTGGATATCTCCCCAAAAATCAGGATGCTGTTCCATATTACTGGCCCACCAGCACCAGTAAAACTGGACTGGAAATCTCTTGAAGACCACCTCTCCCTTGGTGTTTGGGGATCATACAAATCATAGAAATGTAGGGCTGGAAGGGACCTTGGTATGTCATTTAGCCTAGGCCCCTGTATAGAGGCAGGACTAAGTATTATCTAGATCATTACTTACAGTATTTGCCTATTCTTAAAAACCTCCAAAGATGGAGATTCCACAACCTGACTAGGCAAATTGTTCCAGTGCTTAATTGCCCTGACAGGAAGTTTTTCCTAATGTACAGTCTAAGCCTCCCTTGCTGCAATTTAAGCTCATTACTTTTGTCCTGTCCTCAGTGGTTAAGGAGAACAAGCTATCACCTTGCTCTTTATAACAACCTTTTATGTACTTGAAGGCTGTTATCATGTCCTCCCTCTGTCTTATCTGCTGTAGACAAAACAAATACAATTTTTTCAATCTTTCCTCACAGGTCATGTTTTCTAGACCTCCAGGCATTTTTGTTGCTCTCCTCTGGACTTTCTCCAATTTGTCCACATCTTTCCTGAAGGGCGGTACCCAGAACTGGAAACTCCAGCTGAGGGCTTATCAATGCAGAGTAAAGTGGAAGAATGACTTCTTGTGTCTTGCTCACAACACTCTTGCTAATACATTGCAGAATGGCATTTGCTTTTTTTGCAACAGCATTACAGTGTTGACTCATATTTAGTTTGTGACCCACTATAACCCCAAAATCCTTTTCTATAATGCTCCTTCCTACACAGTCATGTCCCATTTTGTATTTGTGCAATTCATTATTCCTTCCTAAGTGTAGTACTTTGTATGTGACCTTAATGTATTTCATCCTATTTATTTCAGAACATTTCTGATTGTATCCAGTGCTGGGAAGCACAGAGACTGCAGCAACAAAAATGGGAACTGGGAGGAGATAAGGAACCATTTTGGAGCTCAGGAAAGGATTAAGGAGGACAGGGTAAAGCTCAAGAATGCAGGAAGTTTTTACTGATAATCGAGAGAGGCGCTATTAGAGAACAGGATGGGGACTTGCAGAAGATCCAGTTTCAAGGAGCTGAAGTAGTGGGACCAATCCAGTCTGGGATTTCCTTGTCTGTTTCAAGTTAAAAACTTTTTCCGTCCTATGACCTTTGCACTGAGGAGTCAAGAACAAGGAAGGTGGATGATCGTGGATCTGTTCAGGCACGGAAGGTTTTGCTACCTTGCATGATTGCTATGGGATACTCACAGGTTGGGCACAGGCTGTTGAAAGATTTTAATGCAGTGACCCCGAGAAGGCTCCTTTCATTTTAGACAAACACGGGGAGGTCATTCTCATCTATCTGTCTGTGGGGCCCCTCCAGAAGGGGTATGTAGCGAGCAGTGGCCTTGCCAAATAGCTCCCCACTACATGGCATGCCTGGCTCTGAATGATGTGCTCTCAGAACTGTCATCCAATAGGCTACATAGTTGGATCTCATAGGCTAAAGACACCACTTTCTGGAAGCTCAGATGATTCTCTAACAGCCTTGCTTCTCACTGGGCTGACAGTCAAAGAATCACAGGGTGGTCTGTCAGGCACTGGAGATAAGCCTCCAGATTCTTGAGCAGGATTTAGGAAAAATCCTAAAAGGGACTGGGCCCCAGAGCCCAGTGCATGCTGGGGCAGAATTTTGGAAATGTAGTCAATGCCGATAGCTTTGCAGTGTCACCATCACCAGTAAAAGTCACTCCTCAATCTCAGTGTCTTGAGTTAAAGAGTCCCCACCCACCCTACAATGGAAATATTGAAGTCCCTTCATCATATACTACAAACACCTGTACTAGGCCCTGTAACTGGGAAGAGTTTCCTTTCTAAGCCCAGTCTTGCTCCCATAGAAGACAGCGGCCGTGGCTTTGACTTCAGTGGAAGCAGGATTGCCCTGCAAGGGGTTAACTGAGTGTTATATAGAAGCCAAGGCCTGTTTCATTGCTTTGTGAAACTTTCTGTATTGAAACAAAACAAAACAATGCAAATTTGGTGACCATTTCCCCACAGTCAAGTGCAATTCTGATTCATTACCATTCCTGGATCGAAGCGATAATGGCCTGACCACAGATCATTTCCTGGGGATTAGTGGCAGGGTAGGAAGAGCTCGGAACTTGAGGGGCAGTCCAGAAGACTCCAAATGCTCATTTATCCCCAAGGAGCATCCAACCATGAGGTCATTACTGCTCTAACATCGTTGGTGCAATTATAAGATTAATATACACTATACTAACTTAATGGTTGTCTTCAGATGGCATGATGAGAACTGTAGTGGACAGAGAGATTGAGAGAGAGAGAAAATGATCTACGTTTACTCCTTTGGAGCATGCCCAATACCTCTGATTTCAGACAAGCCATGGCCGTTCCTTCCTATGAGCCAGGCAATACTAGAAAATTAAGTCCCAGAACACCAGCCAATCCAAAGGTGAGAATGGCTCTTCTCCGTTTCTGACTGGAAATTACTTTTGGGGCCAAATAGAGCCCTGAAATAAACAGGCATAGCGCCCACTGTCTTCAGCTGCCATGCCTTACGTCGCCAGGCTGAGTCTGCTCCACTGTCTTCCTGGGGTGCCTTGTTCCCTGCTGGTTCCCACACAGCCCCCTCTGGTGCATGGGGAAGGTGATTCTGTACCTACTGGCCAGAACCAACAGGGCCAGTCTTCTTTTTCCTCCACAGCTGGTGACACAAGTCGTCAAGAGAGTTTTAAGAGCCTGTCTGCTGGCTCTATAGGGACTGAAATAGACTAAAGAGGTTGGCTACAGTTCATTAACACCAAAAGCTGTTTTCTCCTTCCCCATTTAGCAGGTCTGTTTCATTTCGAAGATCCAGTGTGATAATCTAATTGTGCCCCTGTCCTTGTTTCTCTTATGAGAGTAATTGAATTCCACCAGTGTTCTCACCCTCGGGCTTCTCCTCCTGTGTCCTGTTGTTCCTGTCCCTAAACCCCTCCTCTGTCACCCCTGTGACTCTGATCTTCCTGACAAGAACATCATCTGGACAGGCAGCTGGGGCCCTGTTTTCTAGCTGTAGAGTGAAATGCATTTCTCCAGATCAGAGAAATATTCATCTAGGTTCCAGTCCAGTTAATAATTGAAAGAACAGTCAACAAACCAGGCACTCGCTGAGAGCTCTCCATCCTTGTAATCGGTGCTCTTGGGACCCTTTTGTTCTGTGTTATAGGAAGGAGTTTCCGGCTGACCCTAACAGAGTAGGGTGGGAGTCTTCTACCAAGAGGAAACCTAGTAGGGAGGAGTCTCTGGACTCCGTTTTTCTGCCTGGGACTGGAAGTGAAGTGCCGAAATATCCCAAGCAAGGGAGTTCATGGGATATTTCTGTGCAATCCAGAATCAGCCTGTATTGGAAATGCTACGAGAAAAACCCCATCTCACCCGATTTCTAGCTCACAGAAATCTGGAGAGTTTCAGATTACAATTCTTAATATTGCTTTTGGCTGCTGATCTGAGCAGCAATGCAGAACTGTTTGGGGCTCACCATTCCTGTTCCTATTCTGATGCCACATGGATACAGCTAGTTGACAATGAGCTAGCAAACCGTCTATGTACCCAAGATCCATGCCAGGCTTCTACTACCTGCCATGAAGCCTTGTCGTCTCTGCTGTTGTCACCTATGCTGGCTGGAATCAAGGCTAGCCTATGCGCAGCTTTTGCTGAGTAGACATTCCCTTAGTTTCAAATTGCAGCGAATCCCAGGACAGACCATTCTGTTGTGTTTTTTTTTTAATGGATATGCCATCTCACTGTGTAATCAGATCCCTTACTCATGATCAGAGCTAGGGAGGAAATGGTTTTCTCATCCTGGTAAACTTTTTGCGATTTAAAAAAATTTCCCTTCCTGAATCAGGACACAAAAAATCAAAATTTCAAACATTTTTGTGAGCTGAAAATCAGGAGAAGGGAAATGGTCCAGGTAAATCAAAATATTTTGTTTCAATAATTTAAAAATGTTTTAATTTTGTTTTCAAACATTACTTTTTTTCCCTAAAATTAGCCTAAGTGTCTAAATGAAAAGTCATTTTGATCCAGAAAACCAGAATTTTTCATTCTGAAAATAGCCACACATAATGTTTTGACAAACTTCAAACGTCTTTTAAAAAATGTTCACACTGAAAAGCTTCAGTGTGAATAAATCAGAATTTTTCAATGGAAACACCCTTTCATCATGAAATTCCTAATCAGTTCTACTCGGGATATCAGTTATCTGCGGTGTGTCTGAGCGCTCTTCACCCACGATAGCCCTGAAAGGCTGCACGATCAGAACAGGACAAGATGATCCATGAACAGTAAAGCTAAAAGGGAAGAATGAGAGAACAAATTTAAAAAGCAGTTTATAAGCTTAGACTAAAAAGCATTGACATATGGAAAAAAAATAGACCTTTTCCATAGCATGGCAACATGTTTCATAAAAGGTATTGCACAGACATGTAGAATATATGTGACCATGAGGAAAGTGCACTTAGAATATCACCATATTGGCCAGTGTTCATATTTGCAATCCAAGATATGACGCATGTAACATATACGACACCAGTGCTCTGCCAGGTAGTTTATAGCTAAGAAAGCTGGGCAATTTGGTACCAACATTTTAGAGACTGTTACTTATAACATTTGAAATACCCTGTTAGAAATCTTAGCAATTAGAGTAATGTTTGGAACTCGTCTTGGAAAGACAATTAGGGTGCAAGTTGTTTGTCAGAGGGGTCAGGAAGGAATCTTTTCTCCCACCTACAGCATTGTACAACTGGCTGAGTGTGTCACAAAGTGAGAAACGTTGCCTTCCTATGAGTTGGCTACCATTGGAGGTAGGATACCAGAAATGAAGGAGGAATGGTCTGATCTGGTCAGATAAATTCTATGTCCTTGTTACAAGTGTGTTTTCCCATGTAGGAGATAATACATCTCCATTATGAAGGTGTCCACTTCAGGTTGCGTATTCTTCTGCAGAATAGCAATAAATGCCTTCACTCATTAAAATGAATATGGTCAGAAAGCTATACAATTTGTTTGTGTCAGTTGGCAATTGCTCCATAAAAGTCAGGATCCTACTTCTAGGAGTAGACAGTAGCTAATGCTTCAGAGGAAGGGACAGTAAAACCTTAATGCACCTGTCTGTTGTTCAGCATGCCATACATGAGCAGGGAAATAATCCCTCTCTGAGTCTACGTGGTGTTTAAAGGGGAGTAACAGAATATTTGTTTCAATTCAAATACTTTCAGGGCGGAAAGGAATAGACTGACTGGTAGGTACAGTGTGGGAAGTGTGCTCCTTTTCTTTTGCAGAAATGTGCAGCGCACATTGCAAGGTAGGAAATTATTAGCCAGTTCTGTTCCCCATTGACACTCGTGTCATAGATGGAGCTGTTGTCAGGCAATGTTAACCCCACTGGCAGCTCTGCCTTGTCAGATTTTTTGACCCTCATGACCACAAGGCGGCATTCCTGACTTCTGATTTTAATGTGCATATGTATGATACATGTGTGTATATTTAACAGGTCTGGCCAAAAAAGGTCCGTTGTCAAAAAAAGAAAAGAAAGACAATCATCGTTACTCATTTCACAGCTGTGACATCATCAGGTCATATTTCACGGACATGATGTCACTAGTGCGCAATATGACTTTTTATGTTCAAAAGGTTTTTATTAATGCTGAGTTTTTCCATGCATGGTCAACACATCTGGAGGCTGGAAACCCCAGAGTCCAGAAATATTCAAAAGGTATCTCAGACAGAATTACAACCCACAGTATTTCTTAGATAGAGAGAGAACAGAGAACAATCCAGGGAACCAGTAGTAACAACCAACTGTTAAATCAAAGCACAGTATAAATAAAGGAGACAGAGAGAGAAGAACAAGAGAAAGAGAGAGACAGTGAGATGTATCAGGTTATGGAATCATCTCCCAAGGGATGTGGTGGATATTCCATCACCTAGACATTTAACACTAAAGTGGACGAAATGCTAGAAAGTTTACAGTAAGGAGCATTCATCCATTGGCCCCTGGGTGATGGGCCTGATGGGTCTTTCTCATAACTCACTAAACTGCCATGTGGCTTTTTATCAATAGGATTGCCGTATGGAAAAGTAGAAGCAATTGAGGGAGGCAGCTGGGAAGCTAGTGAGGGGAAAGGGGACGTGAACTGCAATCACTGGGTAGGAAAGAACAAAGGAAGGAAGGGAGAGTGGGGGTTGGCTGTACAGATGGTGTTTGTAAGGGTGAGAATGGAGCGGGAGAGGAGATTTAAGAGTAGGTTGGGGGCACACCTTCAAAAAAGCATGTGGTGGACTCAGCCCCCTGATTATATAATATTTCAATTGTAAATTATGAGGCTGCAACTGCATCTTGGTGCTCTGGAGACTCACCTGTAATGGGTGTAATTCACAGCTGCCTGCTAATCCCCTGTATATTGCTCCCAGTTACCCTTCCAGGACATTCTCTCCATAGACAAGGCTATGTGATAAGCAGAGCTGAGGCAATGTGACAAGAGGATGTTGGTGACTACCTGTTTAGGGTCTTTAATGAAGTGCCTCCCTTTTGGGTTCTCTTTCCACAAGTGTGCATACAAATCAATTTCATTAGCAAAAAGGCTCCCAGAGAGTAGATTTGAAAAGCTCTTTCCATGAACATTCAGAACAGAAGCTTGAATGTAAGCATTACCATAAACAAATCTGGGGACAGGAAAAATACCTTGTGGCTAATGTGACCAGTCACATTTTAAGCAGCGGGCTATACAGCGGATGTCACTCTCAGTAAATTTCATTGAACTGAGACAGTTTCTGAAAACGACAATCTTGCAGGGAAACAAAACAGTGAAATTTGTCAGATAAATGATTTGTTACGAACTATTCGCTCAGCTGCAGTGTCAAGCTTCCAAGAGCTGTGAATGGCTGCTGCCTTTGGAGAACCTGCATTCTAAGTTCCCCGGAAGTTGTAAAGGAGGTGAGGTAAATTCTGTTATGGAAGGGGTCACTGCTTGCTTTAGGGAGACAGGACAGCTTAAGTGGCCTCCATCCACACCGTAGAGGAGAGAGAGAGAAAGGTTCCAGAATTAAGACTGACAAGCTGATGAGATAAAGTGGCCATATAAAAGGATGACAGATATAATTTGACACAGAATCACTGTGAAAAGCTAATTTATACACAGATGAGTCCATGACAGGCTCAGTGGAGGAGTGCAGATGAGCAGGGAATGGAGAGCACTTCATTTATTCTCTGCAACAGGAGAGAAATTTAGGAGTCATCCGCTGGGCCCTTTTCCTTTCTTTCTCTCTTTCTCTTTGTAAATATATCAAAGCTTATCTGGTTCTTCTGAAAATTAAAGGAAATTAAATAAAAATCCAGGTCTGCCAGAATTATTGTGTCCTCACAGCTAATGCTCATGAGATGGCGCGGCCCCCTTTGCAAAGACATGCACACCACAGAATCCTTCCCCCACTGGGGTCACTGGGAGATTTTCCATTGTTTCTAGTGGGACCAGGATTTCACCCAGGAGCTCCTTCAGGCTGGTTGGGCTACTAGGCACTGAACGAGTCTCTTCTTTTTGCTCTGTACATGCTGACTGACCCTGGCAGGGGCTGCCTTGGCTCTTCGGCCCCCAACAAGGAGAGAGCTGCTTCTGTTCTAAGTTTTCTCTCTCTTTTTTCCTCCCTGCCAGCATTAGCTCTGCTCCAACCCTGCCTTTTGGAGAAAGCACTCCACATTCCCAGAATTGTTTCCCCAGTTCTCCTCCATGATAGTTCATCGTCTTCCAGGTCCTAGCAGCAAGCGCTGCACCAGCCTACTCTGGACCCAGCACACCTTTCACTTAATCTACCAGCAAAGCAGAGCAGTCAAGAATCTCCCTGGACCTTGGAGGCTGGCTCTGACACTGCCTTTTCCTGCCCATTTTGGGTTGTCTGGCAGAGTAGTGGTCCCAAGGAGGCTATCACATCTCCAGGAGTCACAGCCTCCAACAGTTTAAAAGAGGGGGAAAATCAAAACCAGGCCAGGAACACCTGGAATCAGAATGTCTGGGTTGGCCCTAAAGCCTGCATAGCACGGAGCTGCACTGTCAGCCATGGCGAGTGCTGAGAACAATTCCGGCGGCGCCAGGCCCCACAACATGTGCCCTGAGGGGTTCTTGAGTAAGCAGCATTGTGCTCCCCACACTGGTGAGATTCAGAGCAAGTCCTGCCTCTCAATTTCTCTCCAGATTTATTCTGCATTCACCAGCAGAGGCCTCCAGGCATGAATAGCGCACAAGTCCACAGCCAAAGACCTCTCTATTCCCTGTGTTTCCTTCTCCCTCTCCTGGTACCGTAGAAGACAGTGGCACATAGTATCGGCCACCTGGAAAGTCCGCAGTCCGTTTACCCTCCCTTTCCCAGTGCAAAGTAGACAAGTATCATTATCCTCAGTTTCCAAAGGGGGAATGAGGGCACAAAAGGAAGGGTCTTCTCCGAGGTCCCAAGGGAAACCGGCAGGAGCAGCAGGATTAAAACTCAAGAGCTTCCAGCTGTGTAGGCTGTGTAGAGACGACTGTGCCATACTTACTTCTCTCCCAGGGATGCGTTCAACCAAGGGATCATTCCTTGGTTTCTTCTGGGCCATTTCAGTCAGAATAGGGAGGGAGGCAGGAGGAGAAGTGAGCAAACTTTTCCTCGTGTCTTTAAGTTTCAGATCAAATTTTGGGAGACGGGTCAGGTTGTTTCATATTTTATCCAAACTAGTTTGTCTATCCCCAGAGAAGTTATTATCTGACCAGTATCTCCAGGGTGAAAAAACCCTAAAGTCAGAGAGCTCATGGCTTCAGTTGGATAGAGGGGTTCACCACGTTCTCCTCCCAGGGACCCCCTCATTACTTGCTGTCCCTCCAGACCCAGGAGCTGAATGACAGCAAAGCCTAGTTTCCTGTTCACTGCTCACTTCCCCAGGCGATCCCCGTGGAGGATCACTATTCTCCCGCTGCCAGAAGAACAGTAGTAATAATAAAGCCCCTCTGATACTGAATACTGTGAGCTGTTGGCAGGCCCTTCTCACACAATCATCATCACTCATCAAGCAGGGTGTTCGCAGATTGATCACGCTGTTTAGTATTTGGAAGAACAGACTGAAACCAGTATGGCCCTCCTGTTCTATCAGCTCAAAGTGGCTTCCAACCAAGACCCACCCAGCATGGCTTCTCCCAGCTTGGCAAGTGGGGAGGGGAAGAACTCTTAGCTGAGACCAGTTGGTGATGGCTTCTACCAGTTCAGCCTACAGTAGCTGTGGTGAGCAAGGGGGGAAGCTCTGTTAAGTTTCCAGCAAATAGAGCCACTGCTAACAAACCACTCAAGGATCCTGGTTGCTACTGTGATCATAGGCAAGTTACATACATGCACACATATTATGAGACCATCTGCAGGTTAGAATTCTGCCAGAATTCTAACTGATTTCACCTTCTCCAGCACCTAGACACTGCTGGCCTGCAGCCATTGCCTGGTTGCTGTGTGTGACGCTGTATAAAAAGAAAGATGGCAATGCTTATACTAAGGTATAACCACTGATGTATCACCGCTGCTGCCCAGCTGTGATAAATCTTATACAAAGTATATTTTGTCAGGTATCACTGGAGAAGTTGGAATCTGTTGAACAATGCTATCCTGTTTATATGCATGTATTACCACTGCATATGGAGTTATGAATTTTGCTATGTGTTTGTATCTCAAACATGTCGTGTTCCTGGGTAACACCCACAAGACAGATTTACATCAAGACAAGCCAGCCATGGTTGAAGGGCCATTAAGGAGAATCAACACTTCCCATGGGCCCCTCCTGAGGATGGAGGCCCAATGACTCCACAGGGCACATAGAACATGTGATCCCTGACTGTGTTTGAGACAGTAACTTTCCATGCACATGGACTGGGGGTTATACATTGGAGACTGTGACACCCTCTCTTTGCCTCTTTCCTGTTCCACCTCTCTGGTCTGTGATTTCTAACAAAAGGAGAGCTTTGAACAATGGACTGAGGACCCCAGTATTTGGGATGAACTTGAGAGACTTATTACAAACTGGCAGATTTAACATCACTTCTATTATCCAGATCTACAAACTCCGAAATCCATTGTAATGTCTATGATTCACTTTAACCATTTAATAACTCTCTTCTCTTTTATTTATATTAATAAACTTTTAATTTTTAGTTTACTTGAGGATTGGCTACCAGCATGGTTTTGGGGTAAGCGCTGAAGTATATTTTGACCTGGGGTAAGAGGCTGATTATTTGGAACTGGGAGAACCTAATATATATATGATTTCTGGTTTTAATAATCATTTATCACAGAAGTGTGGTTAGTCTGGGTGGTGCATGAGGTGCTAGAGTACTTGAAGGGGACTGTCTGTGGCTTCATAATAACTAGTACAGTATTTTGGAGCACAAATTTGTTACTGGCGTGGTGAAATCTTATGATACAGTATACCATCCGTTTGGGATAATGCCCTGTATTCAGCAGTCTGACCTGAGATTGGCACCCTTAGCTGTGTCCCATACCAGCATGACAATGTGATAAGATGTATCATTCAACCTGACCTGCTGCTTTTAGAGTCAAAGATGGACCATGGGGATTTGCTGGTAGTAGCAAAGCCAAGGAAGCAGAAAGGAAGGCTTTGACCCTCCATATCTACTGCCCTGAAAAAAGGTGCTAGCACTGGCAGGACATAGACATGTCAAAGCCAGGCTGTGTCTTATTCACAACTCTAAGACCTGTTCTACACACAAAATTACACAGGTTTAACTAAAGGTTTCATTCTAAATGATTTTAAGTCTGGCTGCTATCAGTGGAGCTTCTACCTGCCAGTGTAGAGGTTTGTGCTAAACTGATATAACCAGATTTAAACTCTTCTCAGAGTGTCCACACAGCGGTTTGCTCCACTTAAACAACATTGATTTTAAAACCAGTACAGTAAGTTAAGTGACCAGCACTGGTAAGTTAAACCAGCGCAACTCTTGCATGTCGACAAGTCCTACAACCACTGTACAAATGATAGTGAGAGCATGGTTTGACCTTCTGCTCCTTCTACAACAAAGCACAGCAGATACTAAAGTTAGACATTTGTAAATCAGTAGGATATCAACATTTTTAAGTCATCTGGATAACTTGCATCCAAGAGTTCTAAAAGAACTGGCTGAGGAGCTTGCTGGACCATTAATGTTGATTTTCAATCAGTCTTGGAACACAAGGGAAGTTCCAGAAGACTAGATGAAAGCTAATGTTTTGACCATCATTTCAAGGGGTAAATGGGATGATCCAGGTAATTAGAGGCCTGTCAGTCTGACATTGATCCTGAGCAAGATAATGAAGCAGCTGATAAGGGACTCTATTAATAGAGAATGAAAGGAAGGTAATATAATGAATGCCAAGCAACATGGGTTTCTGGAAAATAGAGCTTGTCAAACTAAATTGATATCTTTTTTTGATGAGTTTGGTCGTAAGGAATTTGACTTGGTACTGCATGATATTTTGATTAAAAGATTAGAAAAGCATAACGTTAACATGGCATACCTGAAAGGTATTAAAATCTGGCTAACTCATAGATCGCAAAATGTAATTGTGAACAGGAAATTATCATTGAACTGGTGTGTTTCTAGTGAGGTCCCACATGGAATGGTTCTTGGCCCTACACTAATTACAATATTTATTAATGACTGGAAGAACATAAAATCATCACTAAAAGTTTTTAGAGGGTAAGGATGTCAAATAATGAAGAGGACAGGTCACTGATACAGAGCAATCTTGATTGCTTGGCAAACTGGATGGAAGCAAATAATATGCATTTTAATATGGCTAAATGTAAATGTATTTATCTGGCGACAAGGAATGTAGGCGATATTTACAGGATGGGGAATTATATCCTGGGAAGAGCGATCCTGAAAAAGATTTTGTGGATAATAATCTGAACATGAGCTCCCATTAAAATGCTATGGCCAAATGTAATAATGCAATCTTTGGATGCATAAATGGGACACTTGAGAAGGAGTAGAGAGGTTATTTTAGTTCCGTATTCGGCACTGGTGGTGTATTTGGCACTGTTGCTGGAATACTGTGGGTTGTTTTGGTATCCACAATTCAAGAAGGATATTGGTAAATTGGAGAGAGTTCAGAGAAGAGCCACAGGAATAATTAAAGGATTAGAAAATCTACCTTACAGGGTGTGTCTTTACTGAAATTCGCTGTCTTCAGATCGATTTATGTGGATCGATTGAGCAGAAGTGAAGACCCGTACAATTGATTGAGAAGTCAATTAAATAAAACCACCTCCAAAAAAGCGTAGCACTGCATCGATGGGTACTCATTTCCCACAGAAGAGGATTTGGGAAGTCGACGTAAGTTACGCAAGCCACTCTATGTAGCTTGCGTAACTCCCATCAACTGCTGCCGAATTTCTCCATAAGTATAGACCAGGCCACAATGATAGATTCAAGGAGCTCAAGCTATTTATTTTAACAAAGAACAAGTTAGGGATGATTAGATTGCTGTCAATAAGTGTCTATATGGGTAACAAATATTTAATCATGGTCTCTTCAATCTAGCAGAAAACGATATAACATGAGCCAATAACAGAAAGCTAAAGCAAGACAAATTCAGACAGGAAATAAGGTAAAAATTTAACTGTGAGTAATTACATTGGAACAATTTATCAAAGGTCGAGGTGGATTCTCCATTACTGACAGTTTTTAAATCAAGACTGGATGTTTTTCTAAAAGATCTGCTCTATGAATTATTTTGGGGAAAGTTCTTTGGCCTGTGTTACCCAGGAGGTCAGACCAGATGATCACAACGGCCCCTTCTGGGCACGGAATCTCTGAATCTATCAGATTATCTGACTGTGCCTGTGGTTTCAAAGCCATTTCCCAGTTCACTTACTATACCCCCATTTTCAGTCTCCTAACTCACCTCCATTCACTGTCCCAGAGCGTCGTCTGATACTGGGACTGAGAACAGGCTTCTCCAAGCTCTCTAGCACAGAGATGAGCAAGGAAGTGATGCATTAGCCAAATCTCTATAGTGCCGAGGAGCTTTCATCAGAGTCCTGAGCTATAAATAGCACCTGATCGCATCCATGCTCTTTAACCTGACGGTGCCACGGAGCCAATAGCATAATCCTATAACGTCTGATTTCCTGGGAGGTTCCACTGCAAGCACAGCACCTGGCTTCTGTTTGAGCGATGTTTGCTTTGCCTCAAACCAGTGCTAAGGAAATAAGCCTACAAAGAGTCTAGAGGCCCACTAAAGAAACAGATTTTGGAAACAGGCTTGCTGTTAAGGGAATAGTGTATTTGCGCAGCAAGGTTCTGCATTAAATAGGTTTCTATCGTGCAAGCCCTTTTGTTTAAAAAAAAAAAAAGAAATCCATTCCACCCTCTGCTTTTATTTTCTCTCAAGCCCCAGATCTTATCAACAAAGCCTCCTTCCTTTCTGGACAGCCTGCGGGATGCTGAATGACAGCACTGGGGATGAAAAGGACAGGTCCCTTTGAATGCCAGAAACTGAAATGCACCACAGTTGCTCCAAAGTTGATTTATGCAATATGGGTTTCTTCTTCGTTTTCCGCTGCCCTGGATTCCACTCCCCACAGCTGCTGCAGCGCAAAGCTCTCAGTAATGTGCCTGACACAGCCAGGAATGTGCCTGCAGGATTGGACAACACCCTCAGAGGTCCAAAATTAACACAAATGCCCTCGGCGCCAACTCCTCTCCTGCCGGGAAAGAATGGGAGATGCCACTCCTCTGGTTACCAAAGCCTCCTGCATCTTTGTTCTTCCCATGTTGCTCAGGGGGATGCAGCCCCAGATGTGGGATGGTGGCAGCAGACATACGCGGCAGATGTTCATCCACTGCTCCCCTACCAAGCTGTTCTCTCCCCACCCCCATTTTTCCAGAGCCTGCCTGGAGTTTCTGCCATCTGCAGAGAAGGAGAAAGAGCCCATGAGTCAGTCCACGGTAATCAAGGGGGGAGAGGAAGCTGTTCAAACACTCAAATTTAATCAAGATGGAGCAAAGAAATACCTGACGGACCAGCCACTTTTGAGGCTCTGTTTCCCGGCAGCTCTTAATAGCTACCTTCCACCTCCCTCTCCCCCCGCTGACTGAGATCAAATGCCCGGTTTCTCAGTTGTGGGGACCACATAGCATTCCAGTGATCCATTGCAGAGCTGCTGGCCCAGGATTTAGGGGCCACTTGGGAGAGCCAGTAAAGCAAACTCATTTCATCATGTGCTGGTGGAGCCCAGGAACTGCTATGGCTGAAAGGCCCCTGAGCATAGCAGCAGCTCCTCTGACTACCAGCTTCAATAAGCTGCATTTATGCTTTGTGGGATTTGAGTGAATAACTACCCTGGGTTTGTGCTGTTTGGATTTTCTGGAACATGGATGTGTTGGGTGGAGAATTCCGCCCCCCCCCCCAAGAAAATGATGGGGGGGAACCTCTATTTGCCTCCTAAGAAAGACCCCACCATTGGGTTTCTTGGGGTCACACAGCTGCAGGCACATGTGGAAAAGAAATGTCTCTCTCCTCGGCACTGGAGATACATGTAATTCAATATATTACTCCCATGTGCAAGAAATCCACCAAACTGGCTCCATTTCAAATCACAGAAAAGTGCAGAGTACGAGCTAGGGAGTCAGATCCGCTCTGAATTCACGCTGCAATTTATAAATTTTAAATAAGCTGGAATTTGGCCAAGGCAGCAGGGCCAACACCCTTACTCGTGGGGAAAGATCCATAAGTCCGTTAAGAAACGCAGGTAGCCCAGGGCTTGGCTTATGCCTCTTGCAATAGTAACTCCTCTGACAGTAGGGTGCCACCTAGCTCCATGGTGAGGCATTGGTTCAGTGCTGACTCAGAGGTATTGAGGGCCAAGGACCCCTGGAGAATGAGCCATCAACACTGGTTCAGACAAACACCCTCTCCTCAGGCACCAGCACCTCTTTCTGCACCCTATATGAATCTGAATTCAACCATGTTCATTTAATATGGTTGAAATGTCTGTCTGTCTTCAACCAGCTCCATACTGAGCACCAGTGGGCCCTTTCCTGGCAAGAAGAGAGACCAGGCAAGAAGAGAGACCAGGGATCTCTTGAAACTACTCTCACATTCCTGGAGTTGGTCCCTTGGGTCTCCGTGCATTGAGCAGCATGTGAGGCAAGCATTCCCTGCCACAGCCAGTCATCTCCCTGCCCTATGAATACAGAGGGCTTCATTCTCAAGGGCCTCTCAATGTGGCATTTTCCACCAACACTGGAAGTGGGACAAAAACATCCCCGCATCTGAGTCGCTTGCTCCCTTCAATCCCTCTCCCACTCCAGACTTGCACCCAAATACCCCCTCCTCAGAGCTGTTCCCACACAGACACCTCCCTCCTCAGAGTAGCTTGTGGCAGTGTTGTCAAGCCATGAGGAAAATCTCTCTGATGAGGATGTGAACTGCAGTTACCTCATCGGAGTGTTGCATGGATTTTTCCACTCAGAGAGGATTTCCCTCCTCCCCCTTGTTTTATTGAGAAGGAATTTGTGATAATTAGCTCTTACGGGGAATTTCACTGTTCTCTCTCCTCCTCTAAAGCATAAAACACTTATTACAACACATTGTTTAACGTGATATCCACTTCCAGAGATTTTTCCTTGCCTTGTGCGTTTGACAAGCGATGATCAAGCCATGCCTCTGTACTTCAAGGCCCCAAATCCTCCAGCAAGCCTGAGCCATGCCCCTGTCCCATATGACTGTGTCTGCATCTTCCCCCTGCTGTCTTCTGGGCAGTCCAAATCGTGGAAGCTTGTAAAATGGAGATTTTTATTTTCCTTCGCTTTGCAGGCTTATTATTACTAGGAATCCTCCATGTCCATTTCCATTGTCACCATGGCAGCAGCCCACCCGCTCTAGAGACACAGAGAAGGAATTTTCCCCAGCCCCACCTCCTTATGCCTTTGTTACATGAGCCAATAATTAGATCGGTTTTCCCAAGAGAATGGAGGGGTAAATTCACAAGTGACTTCTGGATGCTGAGCTGAGGCAAGGCTGGCGGCAGCAGTGGGTACCAGCAGGCTGTTTGGTGTTTGGGTTGAAGGGAGGAAGATGAAGGGAAGGAGCTGGCTACAGCACGGCATAAAACAGGGCTTGGGGAATGGGGAGGGTGACCCAGCTAGGGGCCCCAAACCTGAATTCTGGATCTGCAAGCCACACCTTCAGGTCTGGAGGAGGGCAGCGGGCTTGCTCTTTTCTTTCTGCACTTTGCTGTCCACATTAGGTCTGAGTCCCCTGCTATATGCCAAGCCCCTGGCACACATGCTGGTGCCTGCCCTTCCCCTAGTGTCACTTGGCTCATAAGGCAAAGAATTAATTTCACCTGCCTTCCAATTTTGTGTGTTCAGGGGAAGAGTTTTCCAGCATGATTCATTAACTCCTTCCCTCCTGGTGGTCCCCTAACTCCACTGAAATCCCAAATTATCGAACCAGTCGTTAACGTAGATTAAAGCAAGAACACACACCAGTTGTGCTTACGTTAACTCCGAGACTGATCCAAAGTGGGCGTGATTGGATTCAGTGTTCAGATTAGGCCCTTACAGAGGCAGATTTAGCTGTGAAGTTAGAACTCAAGCGCAACGTCTCAAGGCCAGCGCTTGGAAGAACACAGTCACTTTGTTTCTGAGTGGACCGGGCACTCTAGGCAGAACTTGCCTACAATGCTGCTGCATATACTCTGCCTGGACATTCCTGCTGCTTTCAGTAGCACAGCCGCTGGGTCCCAGCTGGATGTCCCTGGAAACTTACTTTGACACTGACTCTCAGAAGGCCTTGAGCACAGGAGCAGCTCCTCTCCCTCATCCTCAGTAACCTATAGCTGGCTAGAATGACACAGAAAGAAGCTGGGTCAGGGGCTGGTGGGCAAGCGTGGCTGGAGCAGAGCAAGGCTGGCAGAGCAGGGTGGGCAGGCAGGCTGGGGTCCCTGGGAGCAGAGCAGGGAGCCAGCACCCAGCTGAAGGACAGTTCCACGTTTCACACGTGTATTCTAATTAAGTGACTCTGAGAAGCCTTGGAGACGCTAAGACTCTTCCGATGAAAGACCTTTTGTATCCAGCTCTCAGCCTCTAGCGCCCCCAGTGCCTTTAGCCAGCACCAAATTCACCGTGAAGAGAAGAGGATGCGGGCTGTGCTGGCTAACTGGAGCCACAGCACAGGTGCTTTGTGCGGGCCTCAGTGGAAAGGGGAGATACCCCCCGTACATCCCCAGGGCCTAACCCACACGAAACTCATCTGTGAGCGTGTCAGCAAACACGCTATCGACCAACGGCGTAAGGCTACTCCCAGCACCCTACCAGTAGTTACTATTGCTGCAGCAGCCAGTATAATTATTAGTGCCCAGATATAAAGGGTTATTTATCCCCCTTTTGCCTCTATGCTGCTGGTGACGCCTGCACTAGTGGGTGCTCAATGCCCACCCAGCCACAGCCAGAGCACGTTACACCACCCCCACCTCTTTACACCATCAACTGCCCAGACAACGCCCAGCTCAACACCGACCCCGTCAGCCATAGAGGAGACTGATCCCCTGAGAATCTGACATATTATTGGGTGCCATCTCGTCCATCCGGCTGGGGCTCAGTGCAGGACTGGTCCCAATGCCCTTCTCTTCAGGGAATTGGATCCAGCTTGCAAACGCCCCATTTGAGAGCGCTGTCAACACTGCCCGTGCGGGGGTGACTATTCCACTGCTTAATGGATCTCACTGTCAGCGGGATTTTCCTGGTATTCAGCCTACATTTTCTTTTGCCTATTTTCATGTTTTTATATTCTAGTTATAGCCCCTTGGACTAAGCGAAACAATTCCCCTCCCGCCTTGGCATTTGCATTCTTCAGATACTTTCAGGTGATTACCATATCTCCTCCTGTTATCAGCTGGCCATGCCAGACATAGTTAGGATGTTCATGCAGTTGGGTTAGTATATGTTAGCTTAGTTTTAGTGCAAAGATGAAAAACACTACAGGCTGTAAGTGCTTATTATTGTTACTATTGTGTAGTTCTTTTAATCTCGCTATATAAATCATGCCCTCCAGCCGCTTGATTATACTCACGGCTCTTCTCTGAACTCCCTCCAATCTGTCAATATCTTTCCAGGAAGGTGGTGCCCAGAATCAAAAACAATATCCCAGATGTGAGCAGAGTGGGCCATTTCCAGAAGGACCCCCACCCTCCCTGCTGCCTCTCCTAAGCATGGAGCCCCAAAGCACCTGCCTAGCTTGTGTGTGCGTATCAGAGTGACCTGCCAGGAGGTGAATCCATCGGCGGCAAAGCAGCGTCTGGTCCTGCTGCACGCCTGCAAAATGATAATGTTTCCAGAGTAATTTCAGACAATGCTTTGACGTTAACAGCCTCTCTGGTTGCACTGTCATTTCCCATTAGAGGCCTCGGTAACTAGCACTTTATGAAGCTTTGCAGAATAATTTGTATGTTTAATACACCTCGAAAGCCCATGTTGGGCTGCAATTAAGGCAGGGGGAGGGGGAGGAAGGAGAGGAAAAGCCTCCCTCCTGCTGGTTTCAAGGAACCTGCTGCTTTCAGCAGAGTAGGTTGTTTCACTCGAGGATGCCAGGGAAGCTGGAATTGGAGGCAAAAGCACAATTTGTCATTTGGAAGTGTAAGATGGAGACTGGGCTGGTGAGAAGAGAAATGACAAAGCCCGAAGCCTCTTGAGGGGAATGACTATTTAAAGAACTGAGTTGCACAGGCGCAATGTCACCTGCTTACAGCACTTTCCACATTGTCTCCAAAACATCCATAGCTGGTCAGATTATGGAAAAATCATCTAGTTACTTGCTTTCCACCCAATAATATCTCAGCCCCTTAATTTGAGAAGTTGTGAAAGAGAAAAGCTATTTTGGCATGAGGAGGATGAGGTCTTTGGGACTGAGAAGAGCTGAACCAAACCACTAGTCCTTTTTGTAATGATCATTAATGTTAAATAACTCGAGTGGCCAGGAGGTTGACGCACAAGAGATGGGAAGAGGAACGTAAGATGGGAAGGCAATGCAGGAAACCTTTACTTGTTTAGGAAGTCCTGAGGAGTCATTCCATAGAAATGCTGCAGATAGTGACTGAAACCAGCTCTGGCTTCTCTGTGTAGGAGGAGCGAGACTCACTTTTTGCTAGTACAGCTTGGCATGAGTCTCTGTTTGAATTTTGAAAGGAATTTCCTTTTGCTGCATTTGATCCCCTTTTGTTTTCAATTTCTGCAACGTTTAAGCTAAAAGCACATTTCAAAGCCTCAAAGACCTGTATCCGTCGATGCCAAATTTTAATAAAAACACACACACAAGCGTTTGCACCAAGAGTGTCTGCAAACTCATCCAATGTGTGAACAGAAGCAATACCAGACCATTCCCAGCTAAACTACACAGTTCAAATTTTGAAAATTCATGATCAGCCCACAGAATTAAATAAGGGAATGCTATTTGAATCCATACACATAACTAACATATTTTTGGAAATTGTGACCTGCTCATGGATAGTCTGGGAGTAGAAAAATCCTGAATGGGTTATCAGTTGTGAATAATTCTTAGTTCTTCTAGGGCACAATTTTGCACCATTGAACCAAGAGATTTCCACTGATTTTAACCGGAGAAGTATTTGGGCCTTAGTTAGTGACTGATTAGCATGGAACTTGATAGTGCTCTGCATCTCCCTCCAGAAGGGTTCGGTCCAGTTCCTCCTGCCTCTTTGCTGTGGGACAAGAAGCTCAAGAGAAAGCACACGACTCAACAGGAATCCTTTCACAATTAGCTAGTGATCTTCACCTATAAACTTTCTGGGGCTAACTGGGCCATCACTAGGCTAGTAGCATGGGCGGCCAGGCTAGGCAAGTAACCTCTGGTACCAGGAACACTGCAGAGGTGATTCCCAGGCAGGATGGATTATAGCAGGAATCTAATTAAACTGCAATTGTAATAACATGCAGATGAAATATTTTAAAAACCTAATCATCCCTATGGACTTGTGGGAACCAGACACTCCCATAAGCAGCCAGAAGATCATGCTCTTCCCTGCAATAACTTTCTTTAGGGGCTCAATCCCAAGGTCCTGACTCCGCTTTCTAAAGCAAGGCTCTCACGGAGGTGTGTGGGAGTTAGCTGGAGACTGGCCTGAGCGGGAATCAATTCATAAATGCATCTTCCCTCTTGGAGGATGCATTAAGAATCCCAGCAAAAGTCTCTGCTGACTCCTGAGCAGAAGAGACATGAGACCGTTCACTCAGTGCCACTGCTCAGCCTTATGGCAATATGAATAGCTTTGCCCGCAATCCCTTGATATTTCCTTCCAGTCCAAGGGTGCTTTTGGCAACCTGCCTTTGCTGTAGCTCCTCCAGGTAAGTGTAATGCTGCTATTAGCTCCTTAATGCATTTGGCATATAGTTGCTAATTAAACTGGGACTCATAAATCAGAGAATTAACATTCTCCCTTCCCCTACAGATGTTTATTTGCTACCTTGATTCTGCAAATCTGACTCCCCTGGAGCATTTACGTGAACAGTGCCCGTGATTTTAGTGCAGCTACTTGTGTGAGTAAGTGTTATTCAGTGGTGGTAAAATTCGCAGATTCAAGCTCTTAATGTAGTTATTACTGAGGAAGATTTCCACGAAAACTTTACACACACACACAGCCTCCTTGAACGAAACCTTTGCAGGTTTTATTTCAGAGCTAGGGGTACAGCAGATGAGGGGGTTCTAGGTTTCTTTTATCTCGCCACGGAGCAACATGAGTGGGTTATATCTGAGGACGAAGCGGCATCCTTCCTGCAGTCAGTCATGCTAACAATACATGTGAAGTTCTGCTGCTGAAATATATCCACTTCCATCGGTCTGTCAGAGAGGCAGGAGGCTTTCCCTTCTGGGAACGTCCTTGCTTGGTGCAAGAACAAATCTTCATTGCCAAGTTTCTAATTCTTGGATGAGACCAGAAGGCTCTTCTGGAGAATTGGGAGGGAAGTTATAAACCACCTAGATTTCCTGGGTCCCATCTACTCCAGTCTCCTCAGGCAGGCAGTGCAGGATTCTTCCCTACAGACTATTCTCCAGGGCATAGGCCACAAACTTCAAACAGCAGTGGGGCTTCTGTCACTTCCCTTGGGAGTCTGCCTTACCACAGCCTAGCAGACTTCACAAAGTTGTCTTCCTTCGCTCAGCTCATATCCATTAAGCTTAGTTAAACTCCCTTGGACTACCCTAAACAATTTCTCTCACGTTGTTACGTACACCCTTCATATACTTGTAGAGAGTTGTCATGTCTCCCTATTGTTGTCATTTAGCCCAGCTAGACAAATTTAGCTCTTTTAATCTTTCCTCAGAAGTCAGTCCCTTCAGCTATTTAATCATTTTTCTTATTTTCCTCTGAATTCCCAACAAGATGGTTTATCTTGTGAAGGCCTGATGTACAGCCATATATTTACCAAATTTTAGCATCTTAATATACAGACAATGCTGTATAAGGCAGGTTGTTTGCTTGCCTATAACCTAAACTATCTCTAGGGTCATGAAATGGGAGGTGCCAACCCACTGTATTTATGTGGCCCAGATTACCCTGCTTGGTCCCTGGTGAAGACTCAATGCAGGGACACTACAGGGAGATACATTACAGCACCGCAAAATAAAGTCTGTTCAGCAACCTGCATCCAATGAATGGGTGGGTCTCAGGCCAATTCCTAGTGGACAACTCTCCACACCACAAAACCCCAGCCATAACTGACCAGCAGCCTCAGCAGTCTCCAAGGAGTAATGGGCCATCACAGCTGACCTCTGCTCTCCATGCACTAGACAAGGTGGCCCTAGAATGCCAAGGCACATTAGCAGGACAGTGTGGGAAGCTGGCACTGACTTGGTTCTGCCTCAGTGTGGGGAGATGGCCTGGATGATCAGCTGAGGTCCCTTCCAGCCTTATATGTCTATGATTCTATTACTTTTGCTGCATTTGTGGATAAACAGAGTCCATTGTTCAGGGCTATCAATCTGGCACCGTTAGCCAGTGCTAACTTATTTTGCTCCTATTTTATCTAAATCCTATTCATCCTGGTCTGAACCTGAAGTGGCTTTTGTTTGTGCCCTCATTTCCAGTACAGCCTGCACCTTGTAAGAAGGTGTGAGGAGAGAATTGCTTTCTAATTGCTTTCTGGCACAGCTTTATTGTATTTCTTGCAGAAGTGGGAGGTCTGCGGATAGTATTTGAAGGCAAAGCCACCTGGCTCAGGGGCCCATTTGATAGCAGCAGGGCATATGGAAAAGGTTCAGGTAGGCTTTGATCCTGGTAGAGGCGTTTGGCTGGGGTCTTGAAAGGTGCTGAGAGAGGGGTGGGGGAGGCAGTGGAGACCTATCCTTGGTCTGATCCCCCATGGGAAATGATTATACCCTCATTGTCAAAATATCTCCGCTGCGCACCGTCCCCCTCTTTCCTCAGGGAATACATAGGTCCACATGTGAATTCACACCTAGAGAACCCATGTGAAATTGAACAGAGGGCATGTGCACCTTTTCTTTCAGAAGCTCAGAGAGCCTAGATGTATCTGTTCCAACACCAAAAACTATGGGGCAGTCAGTACATTCTGAAAATGGTACCTGCAACCTGATCTCCTTTTTTTTTTTTTTAAGCTAAGAAAGAAAAGTGCAATGTCGTCCTTGCAAGCTGGGAGCCACTAGATGGGCGTGTTCTACTTTGCAGATTTGGAGGCAGAAGAAGGAGGGAAGAGGTATCCATGTTATGGCTCGTCTTCCACAGAAGGCTTTGCTAATCTCAGAGGCCAGCCTACAGTTCAGGACACCTAATACCCTGAGGTTTGGGGAGGGCGGCTCTTGGTGCCCTCAGCACCTTGCCCTGATGAAGCTTCTCTGTAAAGACAAATTGTCCTGCACAGCAGCTTCAAAATGGCGAGACCTTCATTATCAGGACCCTGGGGGCAAAAACCTCCACGGAGAGACTGAACTAAAACCAAAGATGTAGGTTGGCGGGCTGGGGGGAGGGGTGACGTGAGTGGCGAGGGAGGGGGCATGTGGCAGGGGAAATAAAGTTGGACACAGGAGGAGGAAGGTCTCTCGTGTTTTACAAGGCACTGTGACAATCTTCTGGATGATAAAAGCAGATTTCAGATGCTGGAATGGGGATGAGTGAGAAACCAAAGGCACAAATCCCATCTTAACTCTGCTAACACTCAGGCTTCTAGAGATCAGGGGGAAAAACCCAGAAGACATACTGAGAAAAACAGTCTCTTTCTTCTCCTCTTGCTCTGTTTGGTATTTACGAAGCTTGTATATGGCAGGAACTGTGCTGGGTCATTCAATGTCCTGTCCAGTGGTTGCTGCTGGCACAGATGCCATGAGTGATTGTACAGAGACGCGGCTTTGTCAAAGGCATTGGTAGAGAGAGTTAATCTGCTCCACTCCTGCCTATGTATCTTCCAGAAAGATTTCACTGTGCTTGTTGTCACCATGCAATAAGGGGTGGCCATGCCCAGGGCCCCCACATACGGGGGGAAAAGGGTACACTTTACCAGGGCCCAGAGGCCCTCGGGGGCCAGGCCCAGGCTACAACCTCCATTACCAATCCGGAAAAACATTTTTCATGGCTCATGAGATTGTATGTATGGGATGAGGGATTGTAGTATGTGTGTGGGAGGGGGCCCATGTTACAAATTCAGATGGGGGCCCAAAAAATTATGCTTGGGCCCTGGCCATGCCCTTATAAGTTCAGTGTTACTACAGGCAAATAGGTTATTTGGAACTGGGGCAAAATATTGCACAGAAGGTGAAGTGAGGCATTTTCTGTCTAATGAAAGGGGAGGATGGACTGGAACTGTGATGTTTGGATCCAGATCCAAAGTTTGAGGGTGTCTAGATCCAGGGTTTCACTTTGGCCCCGTCTCTAATTATCACTGGTCTCCCTTTCACCGGACACGAGGAAGTGCAGTGGCTGTAGAATAACCCAAAAGAACGGGAATCAATCCACTTCATTGCCAGAGACAAAGCCATCCCTGCAGGGAATGAGAGAAGGGGGGACTCTGGAAATGCAAAAGGATTTGGGGCGGAATTTATTTTATTCAGCCTGGTTCGCCCGTCCCCAAGATGCTCACTCAGCATTGCCAACCCTTAGAACAATTAAACTGAACCTGTGATTGACTCTGCCTGTGGATTATTATTATTTATATGTATGACATTAGCCCCCAAAGGCCCCATTCAGGATCAGGGGCCCATGTGTACTGGGTACCATACAGCACACAGTCCTTGCCCTGAAACGCTCACAATCCAAGAAGACAGACAGTGTATGAGAAATACAGGGCCCCAAGGTGCAGCTAGCATCCAGCTCTCCCTTCTCTCCGTGGGGCCACAGGAGAGCGGAGGACGGGCCAGACTCCCTTCTTCCTACGTTTGGAACTGAAATCCCATCAAGACGGAGGTAGTTAGTCCCGGTAGCATTCCTGTGGTTCATTCCGAGAGGAGCCCTTGAGGCACTGTCAAAGGCCTTTTGACAGAGCTACTGAGCCAAATGGAGCTTCTCTCTCAGTTTCTGACAGGGGTGATTGCTTCAGCAAACTTGGGTTAGAGTTTCACCGGTGCGTGGACTGGATAGATGGCAGAATTTGTGTTTTCCAATAACTTTCCTCATCTTCCCTTCCCTTTCCTTAACATTTATTCTTTCCCTTTGTAATGCCCTTTTCATTACAAGATAAAAAACCCTCCAACTCTCCCTAATTGGAAACAATAGATGCTTAGTCTGCTCCCCTCAGCTGCAGGCCTTGTGAAAGCTGAGGAGCTGGTTTAGATAAGCTCCTTTTACATCCAACGTGCTCACTTCCCAGTAAAAATGGTGGCCACTTTCATGCCATACTGGACACATAATGGGAACAGAAGCACGTGTTTGAGTTGACAAAGGCTGCTTCATGCCAAAGCAGAACTTTTGTCTCCTCAGGGGAACCCAGTTTCAAATCGGAAGCATTGTCACATAACAAGTGAAACGAGACTTCTGGTCTCAGCTCTGTAGAGGATGGGTACAATTTTTGCACCGAAAGTATAGGCCAAACAGCAATAAGAGCTTCCAGCCGTTTTGTAAAGCTGCGAAAACTTCCTAAATAAAGACATAGTTAAAAGGTGGTGGATGCCCCATCTTTAAGGGCCATTTAAAACTAGACTAGACCAGAAGAAAACACTGGAGGAAAAGATCCTTGCATGACTGGGGATTGACTAGATGTGACTAAACAAGTTTTTCCATTTATCATGTCTGAGATGTTTATTCACGCCTACTGCTTAGCACTTCACACTTCTAGCTGTCAAGACACTTTGCAAATCTAGGTCAGGATCATTAGCCTCATGTTACAGATGGGGAAATGGAGGCCTGGGGGTGGAGGGGAGTGGTCTGCCTCAGGACCATGCTGCAAGCCTTGGTTGCAGGAACAGAGATTAAATATTCATATTTAAAGTATGAAATGCTAACTACTCTGCCTTGAAAAAAGCCCAGCGGCGTGAAAACTTCATATGTAACTAAAAGCAGGCCCAGCAGCCAGGTGTTTAGCACTTTATGCAGCCCTGGTCTCTCACTCTCCTGGAGCCATATGAGGCTGGGAGTGCTACAGGACCAGGAAGACAGTCTCCAAATCCCTCTCCCTGGCCCTTCTGTCTAGGCCAGCTAAAAGCGAATTCCACTGAGTTCTCTTAGCTCGGAAGGGTCGTGGCCACAGTGCTTGAGGCAGAGACTGTATCGAAGTGGGAAATGGGGGGACCCTGGAGGTCTGTCGGGGTGACCCACCTCCTTCAGCCTAAGGAGGATGCTGTCTACTCGCCATTTCCTGTCTGTCAGGACTGGGGCATGGGGGAATCTCCGCTTTCCCTATCAATGGTGTGAGGCAGATGGAGCAGGACTTCATCAGGAGCGAGCAGTCCCACCTGGATGGACGGCCTTCAGACAGAGCATGTGTCCTGCATCCTTCTGGCGCTGCACAGTGACTGCTGGCTGACCGACATCGCTGTCTGTCAGAAGCAATATCTGAAAATGTTTATAAACAGGGAAGTCTCTGCTTCCCTTTGTGGTATGGATGCCAGGGCAGACTGCATCCAGCATGAAGGGAAAATGGCAGGGCCTGGGGGCCCTGGGTTGGGGCCTTTGGGTCAGGGTTGAGGTGGAAACAGAAAAAATGTTACACCATGACTTTGTACACACAATGCAGAGTTGCACCTGGCCAGCAGCAATGGGCAAGGGAAATCAGTGCTAACACAAATACTACTGCTCGCGTCTCTGAATCTGGTAAGAGCATCTGCTCCTGTATATCCCCTGAGCTGCCTGGCCTCTCTTTGGGGAAGTGGGGTGCTGGTGTGGTTTGATTTTATAGCAGCGACTCCTAAAAAAATGCCCAGCTGTTCTTAAAGAAGCCTCCACCCACACGCTCCTACTCTCACACTCGCTCCCAGACGTATGCAGCTATTCCAGTGTGCGCAAATGCACCGCACACACAAACTCTCACACACAGCACCCTTCTGAACTCACAACACACGCCGCTGCAACATGCAGCAGCACTCACACAATACTCCATCATTCACCGCACACAACCCACATCGTTTGCTTGCACAACATCACACATACGCACTCCTCTCTCTGGCCAACTTGTGGAGATCTATATCCTGAACATACAGGGTTTTAAGTTGCACACTTGGGAACCCCAGTCTCACTAATCAAGTGGCAAAACTTTCAAATCCAATAACAGATCAACAGTTACCCAATCCAATTATGGCTTTTTCTGAAGCTGACAGCTTCCATCAAGCAAGCCCTTCTGCTCACTTGGGGATCCAGGGTCCAGACCATTAGAAAACACAGCAAAGTCAACTACAGAAATTTGGAAACTTCAGTAGCGCAGAAGCCTATACTCGGGAGTACTCTCTCCCCCTCCCTTCCCAACATACACACAGCAGCCCCCGCTTCCCCCAAATCCTCTGCTTTCATGGAAACTCTATCTCTGCAAACACTTGTTCCCTTTATATCTTTCTCCTTTTTTATTGGAAGGCCTTGGGGGAGAGGAACAGAGAGAGGGCTGGCACTTTTTTTCCTCTCTCTCTTTCTCTCTCTAAAATAAAGGGATGCAGCTGGTGAGGCAGCAGTTGCTGCAGCGATATGGATGGGGTGAGAAAGTCATTACCTGCCTTGGGTTTCATTGTGGGAATGAGAGCACCTTTCACCAGGAAATGCTTGTGTCTGAGGGGACTTTCAATTGAGGTGGGGGGGGGTAGAAAGCAGTCATAAAAAAAAATGAAGGAAGAAAGGAAAAGGAAAAAGTAAAGGAGGGAATGTGGGATTTTTTTTATTTTTTTTTGCATGTCTGAAATGAATTACCTGTCTCCAAAAACAGTGCATTAGGAGAAATAATCGATTGAGCACGCCACACACTCTTATTTTATGGCCCTGTGAGTGTGGTCAGAACTGGGGAGTTGGGGAGAGGGAAGGAGTTTATACACACCAGCAGGGCTACTTTTTTTTTAAATGGTAGGTTTCTTTATTTTATTTTATTTTATTATCTCTCTCCGGAGACTTTCCCTTCCATTCTGTTTGGGGAGGGGGGGAGAACTGGATTGTGTTTCTCTTGTTCTCAAATAAAAGGAATGACATCAGCCCACCATATTTAAGCCTCTTTCTTCCTGCTGCAGTTCTTCCTCCCCTTCCTGGCTCTTAAGTAATTTGGAGTTTAATGAGTTTTTTATGTGCTCATGGAAGACGCTTTTGGATAGTGAAGGGAGAAACAACTTCCTACAAAGCTGCAGTGGAAATATCCCATCTTTGTGCAGGGCCAAGGGCTGTTTGCCGTCTGCTCTCTTTGCCACCCAATGATCAATCAATATAACAAAACCCATGGCCATCTTCAGCTTCACAGTTCTTCACAGTTCTCTGTTCTGCACCAGTTAGAAGAGCAAAATAGCAGTGAGGATAAACTCAGATCCCCCTGCTTCAGAAGCTCAGCATCCAGTCATCTGTGCTAAAGAGAACCTCCATTAACTCTCAGCAGTATAGGGCCTATGTCACACAGGAGAGCAGTTCCAATCCTATCCAGCAAAATGCGTTATGGCCTGAATGCACAGGTGTGTCCTTACACCGACAGGCTAACTAACCAGCACTCATTCTAATAGCATGCCCTGTTGTTGTGTAGCCACTGGTGTGGGGGAACTCCCCTATCACACGAATGGTCATAAAATACAACACATTCATAACTGCACCCAAGAAACTAGTGCCCCACCTGTGTTCACAGAAGGGCATGGCTCATGTCTGAGGGTGTCTATAAAGAGATGTCAAATAACAAAGCACTCAGAGATGTCTGAAGGGAAATGGGAACATGGGTCCCCCCTCAGTTTGCAATTTAGGAAGCCACCTTAGCCAGGGTTCAGAAAGAATTCAGCCAACATTCCCACTGCCACAACCTCTGCCTGCATGCTGGAAGCAGAGTGGGAGCTCCTGGGTCTCTCACCACCTGAGCAGAATGTTCTTGCATGTGCTCATTGGAACCTGTTTGACTTCACTCTCATATTCTGTGACTGACCCTTCGACTCTTGGAACCTGCCCTAAGTCACTGGTGGACATACATCTGGTGGTGCCTTGGTCTTAAGCTAGGTCCACATGAAAACCTCACCTGCCTCACTCACAGTCTGGTGAGAAACACCAGACAGCTGGAAAATCACGCAACGCTCCTGTGTGGCCGCAGATCGGGTCCAGCAGAAATGGGGCCTCCTGCATTGAGCCGGTACCTCTTAGCTGTTCTGCGCCAGCAGGTTTCTACACTCTTTGCACTGCCCCAGCTAGCTACGGAATAGCGTTGGCAGAGAACAGCCCGCACAGCAGTACCGTCTCTCCAAATCCGGTCTCTCCCCAGGCGGGTACAGTGGTGCCATCTCCCCACTGAGTGCTAGGGTATTCATGCCCCTGCCAGGAGGAACACCTGCAACCCTCCCCTCCCCTACAACACACACTTTTGGGACCCCATTTGGGAAGCCACGCCCATTTCCCGAGATGCCCACTTGGCCCTCCCAAGCTCGTTTCCCATCCATCTCTGCCCCGGCAGCAGGTTGGGATTGGCTGCCGGAGTCATCAGTCTTCCCTGTGGTCCTCATTAAAACCAAAGCAACACGTGTCTCAGTGGGGCTCCCTTCCAGGAAAATGAGAGAGTGAGAAAGAGCGTTAGGATCAGAAGGAACAGAGAAGACAAAATGCATTTACAAAGGAGAGAAATTAAAAGATCATTTCCAGAGCCACAATAATAATAAAAAAAATAATCAGTGAAATATGAGGATCTCTGTCAAGGTTCCCAGCCTAATAGTGAAATTCACCAGGAGCATCATTAACTTCTCACAGGGGAGCAGCCATTTAACTGGCATAGAAGCCCACAGGTTATTTCTTATTGTTTTACTGCTTGCCTGAGACTAGATTACAGCATCCCTCATGGGTCAGGTTTAGAGCTGCTTCTACCCCCAGAGAATCTAGACACCAGAACCTGCTATGAGGTAGTTTTGAATCTTCTGCGGCCCTCAAGGAAGATTAAATTGCAGCATGCCCCAGACAGTTGGCCATAAAGCTTGTGAAGTCCTGGCTGCAATGACATTACAGCCGCACTATTGCCAAAGCGGGCCTTCTGGCTTTTGCAAAGCCCTTTGCTGCAGGACGCCCCTAATTCTGTGGACCTGTAAGGATACAGGAGAATCTCAGTTTCCATTTAAGTAACACAGGAACGTATCTAGCCCCATTTCTCAAGATGAGTTTTGGGAACGTAACTGATACAAACTGATTACTGGGGCTAGATGTTTGATGCTGATTTCCTCTAAATCTCACAAGTTCCAGTACTAGGATTGGGGATGTGGAAAAAACAAACCTATAGTCATAGCTCCTTTGATTACCATGTATTCCTTGGATCAGCTCAGAATTGTAGGGGACAGGTGCCAACCAGGTTACCACTATTGGCACAAGAACTGCTTCAAGCTTCCTACCAGCTGCTGCAGCAGGCCAAGCCAGCTCCTCTGTGGAGCAGCCAGCATGGCCTCTGGCCACAAGAAGAGTCAGGTGTGAAGCATCCCAGCTCTGACCCAGACGTCTTTGGCAGCCTTGGTCAAGTTACACAGACTGACACATTCAAAATTGGATGCCAAAAGTTGGTCACCTAACCCCAGATGTGCTGAGTACCTGGATAATTGGAGCATCTGAAAATGAGGCCACTTTTATTAAACTGCCTAAACACTGATTGAGGAACCTAACTTTATACACTCTGCTTTGAAAATGTGGCCCGACTCTCTCTGCCTCAGTTTTCACAGCAGTAAAATGGGGATAATCTTATCTTGTTGGGTGCGGATGTGTGGCGGGTAAGTAATTAATGTTAGCAAAGTGTTACATATGTCCTAGAACCCACCAGAATAAACATAAATCCCTCCACTGACTGGGCACCCTCTGACCCCAAGATCCACAGCTTATTTGGCTAGTTGTCCCTTGGCAACTATGTAACAGACCACAGAGAATGAGGCTGAGCTTCACTTCTGTGGTAGGAGACTTCCAGGGTCGGGACCTAGAGATTCCCTCCCTGCCCAACACATATGCACTCTACCTATTAGTAATAGGATTTCTCAGATGGATCCTGCGTTGTGCTAAGTACTGTGCAAACATATAGGAAGGCAGTGGGGGAGTGGGATAAAACATGCCATCAGAATCTTTATCCATAAACATCAACTGCCCCCAGTTAGCCCTCGATCCAGCCTTCATTGTAGGGGCTGCAGGCTGGGTTAGCTAGAAGTGACCAAGAGGCAAAATTGCTAAAGTGAGAGCTTCAAGCAATCTGAGGTTCCTGGGCCCATGGACCCTCTCAATAGTCCTCTGTGTCGAGCCATAATTAAAGTTTCACTGAGAAAATAAATCTTATTTCCAATAAACATTATGGAAGAGCATGTTAAATTATGGTTCCCTTTATCAAATGGTTGCCCGGTAAAGCTACCTTCTTTAATAACTTATGATAAAATATGTCATAAAATGATTTGGGAATTAATACCTAATGGATGATGCTGTGACAAACCGTGATAATCTGCTTGCTTACAGAAAGCTGGGAGTTTTTGTTTTATTTAAAGAATTTGCGAGCGACTCTAGTGCTGATGTAAATGAGAAGCTGACCGCACAGGTTAGCAGCCATTCTATATTGAAAAGAAGTGGCTGTGTAAGTTCCCCACCCAGCTTTGCCAGTGCACCCAACCCAGACTTGCAGCACCCCTTGCGATTCTCGGCTAGAGATCCCAGACATCTCCATCAATGCCCCTCTCTGGCCAGCAGGCACCCATTGCTATTTCAGTCATTTCCCACCCCACACAAACACAGAGTTCTGCTAGTGCTCTCTGGTCCATTCCTGGCACACCTCTGCTACTCCCACGCTAGGATCCCACCCAGCCTCATCTGTCATATCACTATTCAAGTCCTGAGCTGCTGCACATTTCTACCAATGTGCCATACCCAATGCCATTCTACTCCTCAGCTCCTTAAATGCCGCTCAGCTGGGGATTAGATGAGGAGAAGACTCCCTTGTTCTGGGATGTCCCTATGTCTATCCCAGGGGAGAAGAGTTCACTGGTATCAGAGCAAGATGCAGCTCCATCCATATCAAGGCCTGATTTCATGTCCTCTGCACTTTCTCCTGCCTGTGTATCTCGTGTCCCTCTGCTTCCCAGCAGTGTCCTTGCTCCAAAGTTCAAAACTAGACTGATTTAGCACTCTGGGAATGAGCCACTGACACTTGAAATCACGGTAACGAATGGAGGCAGACATCACAGTTTCCACCTTGTTCTCGCTTGGGAGTATTTACAAGCAGTTTGAGGATTCTTATAAAGATATCATATTCAGGAACTGGCATAGGTGCGCAATGGAACGCAAAAGAGAAGAACAAATTAAAAAGAAAAACACTCTGGAAAAAGAGCACTCTGTTACACGGGTCACATTTAATTATCTCCTCCGAAAATTGAGTTCTTAGCAGGAGATGTGCATTTTTCACAGTGCAAATCAGCTGTCAGACATTTGTAAGGGTTTCCCCTCAGGAGCCTTACTCACAATCCCACTCCAACTCCTCGCTAAACCCATCAATAGGATCCTAACTGCTCTGACAAGGAGCTTACAGCCACCACACTCTCACACACACATCAGGCGGTGTTGCGTCCAGGAGAGGCACATCCCCTGGCAAGGAAAGATGATGGAAAACCCCGTGTTGACTGAGGCTCTGTTCACTTGGTGTAGTCAGGAGGGAGCAAAAGGTGGGAGGGTTTCCTGTTTCCTGAACAGCTGGAGAAGCTCATGGTTCCTTCCAAGCCGAGAAGGGAAAGAGGAGAAGTGAGGGGGTGATGGCAGAAGACATTTTCTGGCCCCTTAAGGAGTAAGTCTTCTCCTTTCATCAAAGTATAACTTCTGCCTTCCCATGCGTCCCCTGAAAGGAGGCTTGACCGTGATTAGCTTGAGTTCACAATTAACTCCTCTTCCTTACTCCAGGGCGCGCACAGTCCATTAGTGGTGATTTGTAAAACACGCCTACTGCTGAAAGACAATCGTGTGTCTGTCTATGGGATGCAGCTCCTGGTAGCTATCAATAGTCACGGTCCTTTCATCACTGCTTTACCTCTCAGAGCCATAGGCCAGCATGCCACATACCGCTGAAATGTTCCTCCCAACTTCTGCTGCTCAGCTAGACTGAGGGCTACTCTAAACATCACACTGAGCTGCATGGTGAACCTGCTGCTCACTTGGATTATTTTAGTGTCCTATTATTGCCATTAGCAATGCTGAGGAAGCTCTGTTCACAAACAGTGATATTCAGGCTACAGGCTCCAATCTCTCATTGTTTGAAGGACCCCATTCAAACCCTTTGCCTAAAGTTCCTCCTTTGGCCCCCAAAAGAACCCAAAATCTCATGTTTCTGAGGTCAGGAAACTCACTCAAGAATATGATAGTGCTGAGGCTGAGGAAATAACATTACAACACAACAGCTCTCAGCAGGACAGCAGTGGTTGCCAGTAGAACCCCCTATAAAGTTGCACAGAAGTTTTCATTATAAGCCCCTGGTTTTCACACTCTCATAAATATCTGAAACATTTAAATTTTGGGTTAAAATTTCCCATGTTTGGGCTCTGCCCAAAGGTAAGTATTTGAGGGTAAACTTTGAGCAAATTCCCTTCAACCATTTATGAGTTATCAGACCATGAAAAAATACCTTTTTTCTAGTGTGAAAACAATTTTTAAACACACTTTTGAACAGGGCTAAGACAAAAAAGAACTAAAGTTTGCAACTTGAATTTTGGGTAGGACATAGGCCTTTATACACAGCATGGACTTCAGCTGAAAGACATTTAAAAATGTAAACATTTAAAAATAAAAAGCTGCAAGCTGAGCTAAATAAATATTGTAAACCAATGGTCCATGAATATTCACTTGAATTTTAGAACAAATTAATTTAAACTCTGTTCTTTTGCTTTGGTTTTCATGAATATTCTACCAAATGTGTCAGGAATTTTAGTGGAAATAGTGAATTTTAAGTAAATATTGCAGAATATCTGTGGGAAACAAATTTCAGCTTGGTAAGCAGAAATATTTGCACTGGAATCCTCATTTGATGAGTTATGTTCAGCCATTCAGGACATAGGAACATGCCATGTGACCTATTTGCCAATCAAAACAGCTTGAATTTTTACTATCAAATATTTGAAGTAAACGACTTAGACATAAGCCCTGGTGAAGAATTACTTGCTGGAATCACTCTGTTAAAAATTCTGAATAATGAATATATTAATTAAAATCACTCTCTGTTGGCAGACAATTCACGAACAGAAAGAGAGGACATGTTGAATGAATGCCTATGAATTATTTGCCCAGTTCTAGTTAAAAGCAATTTAAATAATTGCTTCTGGGCATGCTCTGAGGGAATCTATACACCCCCACTTTGTGACACCTCTTTCCTCCATATCTGGAGTAGCACATCCACCTGTGTATTGTGTGAAGACCCAGCTTCTAATCCAGTTCCCTGCTGCCTTAGTTTTCTGGCTCTAGTTCGTTCTGTGTGTGCGTGTCCAGCCCTCAGTCCATGACGCTCAGCATGTTCTAGGACTGTAGATTAGTGGCAGCTGAGGTGCATTCATAGAGATGGAGTCAAGCAATGGTGTACATTCTCAGGTTCTTCTGAATTAGTGAAAACAGTTCAGTGGGCAGACCTGATGAAGTGCTGTACTAGGACTATGATGAGTTTCAAAGCACCTCTTCACTGATTCAAGCTGACCACAGGTCCTGCCAGCTCACCTGGCGCATATGCTCTCTACAGACAATGACGATCCTAATTCAGTTCTGTGCAGCCGCCAGATGGGGGACTCTGTGAACTGGCTAGGTCCATGTGAGTTGTCTCGCCAGCAGTCAACAGACAAAACAATGTAACCAGGGAAGAACAACGTGTATGATTAAGGAGCTGGAGGGATTGATTTATGGCAGAAGATGAAACGAGCTAAATATGTGTAGCTTGGCCAACCACCAGCCAAGGATTGATATGAGAATTGTCCACAGGTATGTGAAGAGATAAACAAGGGAGAAGAAAAGTGATTAGGGTGGCCCCACGGGGCATAATCAGGAGTAACTGGATAAAAATGAGCAAAGGAAAATTCAGGCAGAATATCAGGAAACATTCTCTAACAGTGAAATCTAGTAGATGATGGCATAATCTCCCAGGAGAAATAGAGTAGCTCCATTGCTTATATCATTTGTCAGACTATGCTGTATGGAAGTACCAGTAACAGCGGTGCTAGCCTGGGACTCAGAAAACCTGGTTCCAGTCTCTGTTCTGCCACAGACTTCTTATGTGACCTTGGACAAGTCACTTAGTTTTTCTGTCCCTCAAGTTGTCATCTGGGAGGCTGTAAGGTGCTCAGATTCTACAGTGATGGGGGCCTTAAAAGACTCTAAAATAGATGGCTATGGGACAATCTTGCAACAGGCTTGTCTTTTCTGTGGTTCTCGGCTATGTTCCTAACGTATCTCCTGAATTTCATCTGTTTGCAGGTTCACATCTCCCACAGCAGGAAATCACAGCGCATCAGAGGAACTGTGGGGTGCCTACGTGCTGAGCATCAGTGCAAACATTAAAAAGACAGGTAACATGGAGAGCAGAAAGAAGAGAAGAATGAAACTAATACAAGGAAATTCAGAAACATCAGGCCAACCAGAAAACGGTACGTTGAGAAATGGGAAATTTTGTGAAAACGTTTCCATTTCTTTTCTGAATTTCAAAATTCCACCAAAATTTCAAAATTGAAAAAAATTTAACCAGCTCTATTTCTATACCAGTTTAGATCCTGGTATAGTCCATTAAGCAATGGCTGTTTAAACTGAATTAGCTGAAATTGTTGTAAATGAGCACTAAATCAGTTCTGCTAACTCAGCGTTCAGTCCCTAATAGAGAGGGTCTGAAGAGAAGCAGTTCTTATTAGTCATCAAGGAGAGAACAAGAAATCAAGGCATTAAATTGCATTAGGCAAAATTAAGATTACATACTAGAGCAAACTTTATAACTCTAAACAGCGCTCAGCTGATGGAAGAAGCTGCTCAGGGAGATTGCTGTATCACTTTTGTTTCGAATAATTCAAAGATAAAACTAGACACACATCAGACAGGGATGGTTTTAGGGTAATGATGTCGCTGCTGCCCTAATGCAGGGAATAAGATGGACTTGGTGGAAGTCCCTTCCAGCCTTAATAATTCGATCAGTCTATGGCATCAAGGCATGGCCTGTCTGCACCACAGCATAACAAAATACACACTTCTTCTGTACAGCCGATTTCATACAAATGCTTTTTCAGAACACTTTACAGAATGAAGCAATTACAGGCAACCCAAGTGGCCAGAGCTCAGGAATTCAAGAAGTCAATGGGAAATCTATGAGCCCAGAACAAACAATCCATATTAAGTTGCATCCAGGGAAATTCTTGGATAAAGGGGGAGCCCCCATGAAGATTGTAGACTTCTCCATTCAGAAGTCCACACTGTTGGGACAGTGTAAACTCACCAGCATTTTGAATTGTTAAAGATTTTCTCATGCAAGCACTTGAACAAATATATAATCCATCTACCTTCCTCTCTTTGTCTACAAGCCGTAAGTGCACAGCACAGCTCTGTTGGAGTTGATTCTGCAGGTTCGCAGAGGGTCACCGTTTCCCTGTACCTAGAAGCACTCCCCCTACATGTAGTAGTTTCTGTTGCAAAGAAAGGCAGGAAAATCTTCATTCATGCAAACAGCCTTGCCTGCCACCCATTCCTTTGCCCTTATGCATGCGGAGGCCATTTTCTGTGCATTGGCCACTCCAGCCAGTTGGTTGACCTATTAAGCAGGAAGCCCTGACACAGAATAACACAGGCATCGATAGCATAAGGTCTCCAAACAGCCATCAAAGGAGCAAAGAAGGGTAACATAAAGACAAGGAGATGCCAAAAAAAAACCCACACACCAACAACAGCCACAGTCACCAAAGGCCCACCAGGAATTTTATCTGCAGCCTGGCTATAGAAAACACTGCCGTATGCACATCTGTGCTGGCCACAACACGTGGACCCAAAAGGAAGCCGAGCAAACTGAGTCTGCCATAAAACACGTGCCAAAAGAATCAGCCATGGCTTGCTGTGCTCTCCTTTGCTGAGTGTGTGAGCATTTGGCTGAAGAGAGACACTGCCTGTCAACAGTAAAAAGCTCTTTAAAAAAAACAGTAGGGAACCACGCTTCAGAGAGATTCATTATGACATGGCCAAAGTGGGGAAATGTTCTGTAACGGCAATGAGATATCAGAGCTGATGGCTGGATAAGCCAGGAGGGGGCCCCAGCCCTCGTTTTGTGTAGCAAACCCTGCATTTGTAATAAACAGGATCAACTAAACTCAGGGGGGTACAGGGAAGAGACTGGAACCAGCTGCTAATCTCGCAATTGGACCCAGCTACTTTGTACAGCATTACTGCAATGTCAGCTGTGCGTATGTTAGTGTTCAGTCAAGTGGAAGGTACGCTCAAAATGAGATAAAGAAGTGGCTCACGGAAGAGGAGGAGCCTCTGAGACAGAGAAGGACCCACGGCCCTGTCCATACCACGCACTCTTAGTGCCTGCAGAAGCATGATGGGGAAATTCACTCGGGACGCAGTGACCCATAGTTCACTGTCTCTCATGCCTCTGCTGTTTCCTAAAACAGCCATTTATCTTGGGTCTGTGAGGAGCTCCAGGGAGTTGTTCCTTATCCCCGTTCTCCTGAATCCCGGCAGAGTACCCTGGGAAACATCCCTATATCTAGCAAAACTGATGAAAGTAAATAAATGCACATGAATACATTTTAATATGAGCGTGCCAGGGACCTTACATCTCGGCCTGACTAAAAAGTGGCATGTCAGACACCTCCACCTCTCTTCCCCAGGAGCAGGTTAGGGACCATATTACTGTGGAAAGTTACAGGTCTCTCACTGGTTTCCCCCTTGTCCAGGGAAGAAAAGGTAACTTGCTACAGCACTTGACCAGCAGCAGATTCCTTCTCCCTGTGCCCTGGCTTAGCTGCCCCTTTCCACACATTCACAACCCATCTGCCTGTCAAATCTAGCAGTCACCCGGGGCCTGTGCCAGTGAAGCAGGCAAGGAACAATCTTGCCCTAAATAAGAAATAATCCATATGCCTGGTGCATTTATGAGAAAACAAAGTCTTTCCTGTTGTCACCTGGAATTTTTCAGTTAGCTGTAGTTTCACAAGAGAACACTTGTCGAGTTGACATCAGTTGGTGTGTATGTGCTGCCTCTTTCTAGCCAGACAAGAAATACAATGGGCAACAGTGGAGGCCTGTTGGCTTCTTGTTCCTTGGTAGACTTGCTGATCTGGGTGGCCATATTGCAACCCACTTGTTTCTCTTTTCCAACTTCTATGGGAGCTGTTTGCCAAAAAGCTGCCGTCTCCTCCTTCATCAGCTAAGAATAGGGGTGTAAGCCTGCAGGCAATGTGCAGAAGAGTAGGAAAGTGGACTTCTTTCCAGCTGTTTGACATATTCATGAGCAGATGCTCCAAATTTTTGACTCTGTTTCTCTTTAATTTGACCCTAGGCGGGTGGTCAGCCCAACCCGGAGTCTGTTAGAAGTAAATCCTGTTGCATGTTCACAGTCTGCCTTTCAGTTGTTGCAAGGGCAGAGTAACTGTTGTATTTTTATCGCTGTCACATTAGTAGTTGCTGTTTAATATTTGATGTTTAGTCTAGTTTGTCTGTGTCTTCCCTTTAGAATCAGCTCTATTCCAAACCGAGAAGGACATACTCTTAAATAGGAATCAGGTTCAGAGCTCGAAGCAAATTGATTTCAGACTGACCAAGCAGCTAATATTCTCTTCTACCAGAAACTTGGGTTCAATTTGGGAAGCACTTGAATGGGCTACCTAGGGAGGTGGTGGAATCTCCAGCCCTAGAGGTTTATAAGGCCCAGCTAGACAAAGGCCTGGCTGGGATGATTTAGGCCTGGTCTACACTTTTGTAGACAAAACAGTGCTGGGGTACACACTGCAATCACACACACACCTCTGTGGACAAAACTGCCCTGTTTTTTCAACAAAAGAAAACCACCTCGATGAGAGGCGTAAGGCTTTTGTTGGCAGAGCTAGGGCAACGCATCCTATTATAAGGGTGGAGGGGCTGTCATTCTTGTCCATTTCACTCCAGCGGTGAAATTGACGAGAAAACCAGGGACCTCGCCCCTGTTGATGCAAGCCTGTGGTGGCTGGTTCTCGGCTGCGAGCTGGGACGTGGGTGGCTGCTGCCCCGCTCCTCGACATGACAGGACCGGGTGGCTGCAGCCCTATGTGGCTACCCCAGCTCCCTGCTGGGACTGGAGGGCAGCCTAAGAACAAAGCTGAGAGATGGGCCTCTCAGCTCCCCACACGCCCCCTCTGAGGTGGGTGGAAGCGCTGCTGGTGAGGACGCACTTTCCCAACCCAAGGAAAGCAGTGTGGACATCAGCCACCGCAGTAATTACAGCAGTTGCTGAAAGTCGATATCTCTTATGTCAACAAATTTTTGTAGCATAGACAAGCCCCTGTTTGGGATTGGTCCTGCTCTGAGCTGGGGGTTGGACTAGATGACCTCCTGAGGTGCCTTCCAACCCTGATCTTCTAGGATTCTGTGAATTTTCAGCCTTAGTCTTTCACTTTTGGGGCCTGCAGGGATTGTAAGGGCTGCATGGGATAGCTGTGTGCTTAGCTCTGTGCAGTGCACTGCGAGGCAGGAGAACTGGGTCTGGTTCCAAGAACCAGGGTTGTTTTGCTTCCCTGACTGAAAACTCATAGCCCTAAAGAGACAGCACAAAGAGTCTTTGGTGGAGAAGGCTTGGATGATCTTGTCTTGCCTTGCTCTTTGGGTGGGGTAATGTCTGCCTGGGTTTGGGAGCGTTATATGGAACCCTGTTCATACCAACATCTATAAACAAGCCACTGTATAAAAATAGCAGTATCAGGAACCTCCTGAGATGCTGATAAAAGTGACAGAAAAGAGGCGGGATCTCTCTGGAAAGCACTGGCACGGAGGGCAGATGTTGGTGTGCGTTTTACAGGCCGTGAGATACAGACGCTAGATGAATAGTCAAATCAACTTGTTTTACGGGCCGTGACCTGGTTTACACAGGGTGCAGGGAGCAGGCCTAACAACCGAACTGTGCCAAAACAGGCAACCACAGCCACTGTACTTACGGGTGAGGCTCAGCCCATAATGCCTTGCGCGCCACACCCTGGAAAAGTCAGACAGGACCCGTCTCAGGAGGCCCAGCTTTAGAGGCAGGTGGGACGTCGTGCACCATGAGTAGGTGTGCTATCAGTGGCAGCAGAAGCAGGGGGAATTTATCCACGGGGAATAGTCATCGGGACAAGGATGGAGAGCAGCTCGGTCTCTGATGGGGAGCCGCTTGGCTGGCAAACAGGAAGCATAGTGTCACCTATTTCCCCTCCCTCCTCTTCCCCCATCTGCCAAAACCAAGAGTAACTGAAATTCTACCAGCCCAAGAGGCACAATCTCTGGGGAACCATGCAAGACAGAAGGATGAGGGTGACCCTGAACATTTCTGCTCCTCCCCTCACCAAGGTCAGGGGCGGCAGCCTCAAAGATCCCTGCTCTCCCCCTTCCAGCAGCAGGCAGTAGAAATAGCCTCATGGCTCCTAATCTCCCCACACTCTCAATGCTGCAGAGAGGGTCATTTACAAACCTAAAACAACTGCCAGCTCTGCAGGGCAATAGAGGAGTAGGGGGGAAAAAAAGAGAGAGTAACAGCGGTGCGATGAAGGGAAATAATCTGAAGGGATACCAGTGTGTGAGCAGGGGCACGTGGAGGCTGAAATGGACAGGAAAAAGGGAACAGTTGGGAAAAGACCCAGGAGAATGTTGGAATGTGATGGGAGTGGAGGATGGAGATAAAAGCGGAGGGTTTCTGGAAGGGGGAGACATGGAGGATGAAGATAGAAAACTAAAGGGAGTGAGAAAATAGTTGGAACAAAGGAAAAAGAAAAAGGGAGTAGGGATGAAAGAAAATTCAGTAGGAGATGGAGGAAATGAGGGAGGGAGAATTAAATGAAAACAGAAGGGAGAGAGAAAGGAAAGAGACATAACACAAAAGGGAGAAAATTCCATGTGGTTCCTTTACTCTTCTCCCTGCATATCCCGACCCATTGCCAAGCAAGTGGCTCTCCGCCATGCCATCTATTAATATTGACAACATTTATAGTCCAGGGACAAGGAGAGTGAGACACCCAATTGCTCTTGCCTAGGAGCCCCAGCCCCTAACCTCAGCCCTGTGTGCCATGTGTGCTGGGCCTCAGACTCGGGGCATGCACCATAGCAAACCTGGCAACGATTTGGCAGCGAATCAGACTCGGCACATGACAGTGGGGGTGGTGCCGCTGGTGCGGGGCAGAGGAACACCAGTCATCTTTCCAAAGACAGTGTTGCTCAACCCTTCCCAACTGTGGCCCTGCCGCCTTAGTAACCTAGCAGGAGGGGCAGAGTTCAATTTTTTCTAAGTGGTGACAAGGGTAACCCTAACTTGACCCCAAATGCCTGTGCTGACCTCTTCACCCAAAGAGCCTGTCAGAGCGGCTGTTAACCAAGAGCATTGCATCCACAGCTAGACACTCAGGAGCCAGAGATGGCCAGGGAGGATTACGAGCCAAAATGTTCTGATTCCATAAGCAATAACAATACAGTGGGGACCAAATCGGCAGATCAGGGGGCTGCACCAAAGTTCTCATCCTTTTTAGTAACACGAGTTCCAGCCCTTTAATGTCACCACAGTGTTGGAGCTTGGACGAGGGACAGCTGCGCAGGCAGAGATGGGAATGGCTCTGCATTAAAGGAAGGAGGGTCTGTGTATGCTGCACTGCCTCGGTAGGAGAGGCTGGCATTGCTATTTGTTAAGCGCCTACCACAGGACATCAGATGTAGCCAGTCCCCTGCTCTGAGGAGCTTGTAGTGCAAATAAGATGGATGTAGATGAATGGAGTGGACACAGAGGAAGCACTGCAAAGTTCAGGAGAGGGGCGGACTGGGGATTTTGACTTTGTTATTTATATTAACAAATGTGTTTGTTCAACAAGCATCATTCACAGGCCAGATGGAAAACAGAACATGGGCAAACAACAGAAAGAGGCATAGAGGGCTCTTGGGATTCATAATAAACCTCCAAATCCGGGAGCAGCAGTGTAGGTCAGAACATAGTTCAGATAGGGATGGGATATATTTAATTTCCAGTTTATGATGTTTGTTTTATTTCTTTGTTGTTATTTTACAGTCTTTAAACTTGCATCCCACTTATGACTCATTTTTGAAGCAATTAAAAAAAATCACTGTTGCAATACATTTCTTTTCCTGAATGAGTCACAAATCAGACACAATTGTTGTACCATCATCTGAATATCACAGGAGTAGGATTTGCTGTTCACATCAGAAGAAGGTTTGCCTTTCTGCAGTATCTCTTCTCTACAGAAATTACCCTTCCTCCAAGACAGAGAACTCTTAAGGGTGCTTTTTAAAAAGCGTAAACAGTCCTGAAGCTGCTACATGCCCGTAATTGAAACATAACTCAGATGACGGTGTGAAACAAGTAGGCCACTGCCAACTAAACTGGGCCAAAGCTCACTCAGGCCTCAATTCAAAAGATTCCACTGAGATGCCAGTTCAGCAAAACATATAACAGCGTGCCGATGCCCCACCTGCTCAGCAAAGCCTTTAACTTGAGGCACATGTCCAAGTCTCAGGGCTAGTTTACACTTAAAACTCCCAGCGGCGCAGCTGTATCAGTACAGCTGTGCTGCTGTCAGAGCGCTGGTGTAGCCATGTTATGTCGGCAGGAGAGCTTTCTCCCGTCGACACAATAAAACCATCGAAACGAGTGGCGGTGGCTATGTTGGCAGGCGAGCGTCTCTGCCGACAGAGCGCTGTGCACACAACTACTTATGCCAGCAAAATGTATGTCACTCGGGGGGTGTTTTTTCACATGTTTTGTCAGCATAAGTGCTAGTGTAGACAGTGCCTCACTTACGGAGGTGCTCAAGTGCTTTGCTGAGGAGGATGGGCATCAGCACACACTTCAACGTTTTGCTGAACTGGGGCCTCAGTTTTGTTGAACTGGGTCGAATCTTTGCCTAAATTGATGCCTCTTGATTGGTCCCTGGATTGCAACAATTCATCACACCCTTTTCTTGCTACTTAAAATTCTCCATTAGGAAAACTGGCTTAATGAAAGAAACTGGACACTGAATTTTGGTCTTTTTCACCATGGCCCAAGCTCAGGTTTTGCAGTAGAATTTTATCCGTTTTAATGGAAAAACCTCACTTCTCTGTGGTTTGGTGTTTGAACCTTCATAGGTTCTCTTCTCAGCTTTGTTTCCTGGCATTTCATGTTCCCCTTCTGCTGCCCTTGAAGCGTGTCCTTTTCACAGGTTTTACCCTTTAGCAGGGATGTGATTCAAAAAGCCTCGCTGGATTTCTGGAGAGGTTCTGGTTTGGTGTATGGAACAATCTTTCAACAGGTCTCAGGCTAAATAGGTTGTGCTCTCAGTGTTGGAATTTGCCCCAGGCTCAATGCAAGGAGTTTAGGGAAATGCTCCAGTATCTCTTATAATGGGAGGTCAGATTAAATGAAGCATCCCTGGTAGATCAGCAATGACCGCCTTTATACTGGAGGAAGTCTGACTACAGCAAAGACCTACCAGTGGGAGAAGGAGCCCCAGCCTGTGTCTCTCGAGATGGGCGGTTGGACCCAGTGAACATGTGTAGGCTCCCTCGTACTGGGCAGCTGCTCACCAGTGTGAACTGCTGAGAAACGGAACAATATTCTTATGAAGCGGTGCTGGGATGGAGTGGGGCAATGTAATGAACGAGCAGCTCCCAGTACAATTCCAAGGAGATTTCATTTAACTGTAAAGCAAGCAAGCAACAAGACAAGACAAAACCTACAAGGTTATCTAGTCCAGTAACCCCTTTCAGTGAGCATCCAGGCAAAGGGATGGACTAGGTGACCTATAACAGATCTGCGCCAGCTCTTAATCACATGAATCTGTGCAGAAGCCACAAGAGAGTTAATGCATGTATCACACTTTGGGCTGTTCTCTCATCTCCTTTACAGCATGCTCGTCCCTGCAACTGCACATTCCTCGTCTTGGCCTCTGGAGCACGCTATGCTGCCGTTTAGCCTCACTTGCTGCCTGCCATGCGATTGAGCTGATGGAATTCTTCTGGAGGAAGTGTAATCAGTCTGCTATTTAAGGCCTATTATCTCAGCTCTGCTACAGGCTTCCTGATAATTCCCTGAATTAGCCGGGCAGCTTTGTTCTTGAGTGTTTTTGTCAGATATCTTGGACTGCACCTCAGGGATGGGGGATGGGGTGGGAAGGGGCGGGGGAGGCACTGATGCTGCCTGTTTACAAGTTCCCAGGCAGGAACTACAAGGCTAATTAATTTCTCATTAAGAAAGGAGTGGAAGGATAAGAAAACCATAAAGCCAGAGCTTTGGGAGATGCTGCAGAACCCAAAGACAAACACGCACACATACGCACACGCAATTCTCTCTCTCTTAGAGGAGATTCCCCTTCTGCCTCCGACACTTTGTTTTAAGACTCCCCTTTTTATTATTAACACTGGTAATACCCAGGGGCTTTTTCTTTTAAGCTATTATTTTCAGAGCACTGGAGTGGGGCAAATTGGTTGTGGCTCAATCACCCCACCTCATTGGGTCCTGCTGATACAGCCAAGTCCAGAAAATACCTAGACCAGAGGGCCAGAATCAAGATCCTGCTGTCCCAACAAGCTCGGGAAGAACCAGGAGCATATGCTCCTAAGGTGCTGCCAGTCTAGACTCAGCATAAGAACTGGGCTGCGCATAATTCAAAGTCGGAAAGAACCAGAGATCCAAGTGCCACTGGCAATGGCTTGGTGACTGAAACCTGAAGTGAGAATCAGGTCTCAGACAGTCGGGAGTCAGAAACAGAACTCGCACAACACTGGCCTTCCAGGCCAGATCTGGAGCCAGAGCTGGGCGCAGTCAACCCACCAGTCCTTCAATCTTGTAATTTGTTAAAGGGTGGAGGTGGAGTCAAGGGCAGAGTTGAGCTATGGCTGCAATACTTGCTCCTTCACTCTCTCTCTCTGTCATCCTGAGGGTACGAGAGACTCGATCCCAGCCAACTCTACAATTGAATATGGTGTCCTGCATAGCATTCCAGAATTGCACCAGCCTACTGCAGCGAGTTTAGGAATCTGCAAAGCTGTTAAATTATGCGAACATAATTTTTGGGGCCCAGTACAAACTTGTAACACAGCCCCCCTCCTACATACGTACCACAATCCCTCATCCCATACATACAGTCTCATGAGCCATGACAAATTTTTCGTCATAGTAATGGGAGTTGCAGCCTGGGCCGGGCCTCCGGGGCCCTGGTAAAGTCTATCCTTTTTCCCGTCCCCCATGTGGGGACCCTGGCCGGGTGAATACTGTAAAACCACGACCACACATGCTTGCTTGGATTGTCACATGAATTTCATAAGGGCTGTGCTTTGCGCAGCTGGGTTGGACTGGCACAAATGGTGGTGGGGAACAAACGCCGAAGTCAGTCTCAATCTCTAGAGAACGGATCCTGATCAAGCCGCAGAATTAGAGAAGCACAGAGCTGTAGACACTAGAGGGGTAGAGGATTGAGAATGACACCCATGATTGATTAGGCCTCATAAGATGCCTGGCTATGGGCTGGGAGGCACATCCACGTGCACAGAAACAGGGGCCAAGGGATGGAAAGCCTTGGTTGCATTGCTACCCAAGGGGGTAACAGGAAACAGAAACAGGTAAAACTCAAGGTGCTGTTGGTTTGGCAACACCTCATAGGTTGCAGAAGCGTTGTGGTTCTGGGTGTCTTCTTATCTGATGTCACCAACTTTAAGGGGCATTCAGAAAATTAGATTCCCGTTTGAGTTCATTACTGTTAGGCAGATGATTTAGTGCCCAGTTCAGGAGCCTAGTCACAATGAGTGTCATTACCCTTGCAAGTGGCCATGTCTTACGTGGGAGTAAGGACGGTAGGCAACTCTCCCAAATGCTCAGACAGTCACCACTGTGTCAATGTGGAAGTCTGAGGCAGCACATTGAGCACTAGGGAGGGGCAGAAATCCAAGTCACCGCTAACTTGCTGCCTTCCAAGTCCACCAAACTGAAGCTTGAACTTGTGTGGCTTACCCTGGACCTGGCCTGGCCCAACAGAACAATTCTCTTGATAAGGCTCTGATAGTTTCTGAAATGCATTTTGCTTGTGTATTTAAAGTATGTGACAATCCATCATAAACTTTGCAAGACTGCTTGGCTTTTCTTTTGCATATCGAGGTCATGGTGTGACACAAGGAATTTAAAGAGACATCTTTCTTTTACATAGGATTTGCCTCATGCCATATATTTTTAATATTGTGAAAATTGGCCCATTTTGTAGTGTTTGATGGACTGTGTATTTTATAAGTTACATTGTCTCAAATATTTTAACAATGCAAACAATAAATTTTATCAAGCAAATAATGAATGCAGGGATATTAGGTATATATTTCTTCCATATGATCTTCAGAGTATGAAGTTGGAAAATCAGCCTCTGCTAGCCAACTGCAATGGTGTTGTACACCTTGAGGTCACTCTGGGGGGAAGGGTAGAATATTGACCCGCTGGGAAATGGGAGGCCAACCTGGTGATAGATGCAGTATGAAACACAAGCACGTGAGGAGGTAGAAATCTTGGCTTGATTTCTGACCATGAGGCTTGCTTCCTGGGTTGGTGGGAGCAGGGACGACACTTTTAAAGGAAACATAATCAGTATCCTGAAGCTGTCAGGGAAGTCTATTGGGTGCAGCTTCCAAAAGCATTCTTTAGCCAGAAGGAGGGTTATGTTCTCACATGAGGTCTGATGGAGTTGGGGAAGTACGGTGGGATGGAGTTAGAGAGAACAGGGAATTAATCAGGAGGAAGGAATATCAGAGATGCCCTCCCCCTGACACACATATGCATACACACACTTACTTCAGTTTCTTTTCTCATTTATAGAAGGTTTTTCCAGCTTGAAATTCAGGCAGCTGCGGCTTTAGTGCACATGGTGCCTGACTTGGCCAGAGTTAGGAGCAGGGTTCACTCTTCTCAACTGCTCCAAGTTACTGAGGAAAATCACGCAGCTCATTTTTTCTGGCTCCAAAATGCCTTTTCCTTTACATTCTCCAGCTCTCAGGTACTTCATCACTGCATTTCCCATGCACAACTCTGGCCATTTCACTTGTATCACAGGGTTCCTTTACTGGGGAATCTCAAGATGTTTCCACCTTGGGAAGCTGAGAAGCATATAATTAGCCACCCAGGTAATAAATTATCAGCACTGGAGACAGCCCACTGGGAGAACCTTTATTCTTCATCTCGTCCTATTATGCTGAGCTAGTTTAGAACATCTGTGGTTGTTTTAATATTATAATTTAGGTCAAACCGTAGCAAGAAGCAGCTTATGAGCAACTTAACAGCCAAGTGAAAGAAGGAAGGGGCAGAGGCGGCCATGATCATTCCTCAGAGTAGGACTTTAAGGGGAAGATGCCTCACCCCCCACACTTCTCGCCCCATTTTCTCTTGCTTTGAACTGCTCTGCAGCACAGTGTGTAAACCAGGAGGCACATATTAACTTTTTAATTCTAATCACAATTTTGGTATTCCCTGTTGGCAGCAGCCACCATTTTGACAAAACAATTATTTATTTATATTATAGCAGCAAGAAGGCATGTCTAAAGAGCAGGGCCCCGCTGTGCTAGGTGCTGTACAAACAGCACAGGAGGAAGCTTGTGTGAGAGATTGGGAACCAGATGCCGTGGTGCAGGAACACTGGTTTAGCATGCTGTTACCATCTGATAGATGAACACAGTGACTGATGTTGATGCAGTTACATCTCCAAAGGGCTCCCTAACTGTACCTGATGGCACAGAGTAATTCGTGCCTTTAGCATGTCCTGCTCCAGCCAGACGGGCTTGCTGCATAGCTTGCTCTTCAGGGGTTCATGCAGAGGCCTGCTGCTTTGGCTGTGTCTCACCCACTGAAAGGGCCCCCCGTTTCATTTGAGATATTATGACAGACAGCCCAGGGTGCGGCCTGTGGTCCGGTTACAAGACAGCAAGAGTGACTGAAGCGAAGAGAACAGCAGCTCCAGTTTGGGGGGAGGGGAAACATAATTAACATTAATGCATTTGTAAATATGTAGGGCCAGTTTCTTCCTCCTTGCTGCAGAGCTGTAATCCCAGCACAGTCATCTAGGTCAAGGTTTGCAATGATATCACATACTCTGAGTTCCCCTGCAACAGCCTTGAATACAGAATCATTAAATCACACCAGGAAGGAGAGCCAGAGCTTGCTCCCATGGGTACTAGGTCAGCCAGAGTAGCTGGCTAACATACTGTACGTGTCTCTTGGGCAAGGCTTTATTACAAGTTCCCTGGTATGACCAACAGGGGCCCTGTTCAGTAGCGCACTAGTTGAGTTTCCTGGGGTGTGGGACACAAAAGCCGTGTGTGTCAAGTTCTGGAGCCCTGTACCCATGGTGCATTATTCTCTGCGAGGTGGACCACTCGATTTATCACATGCTTCTACATGCCCCCACGTTTTCTCTTGTTTATTTTCTTCACCACTCGTTTCTGGGCTCCGTACTGGAGAGCCTCCTTCTCCATTTTAGTGGGCCTGGCCGTCACTTGAGAGCCTTACGAGATCCACTTCTTCTCACCAGGGACAGCGACGGCTACTTCCTGGCCCTTGCTGGGATGTGCAGGGAGAAACTAATCAACAGATTCAAATGCAGATCCTCCACGTGCTGCCACTAGAGCAGGGTTCTCAAACTGGGGGTTGGGACACCTCAAGAGGTCATGGGGCTATTATCAGGGGGTTGTGAGCTGTCAGCCACCACGCATGGTGGAACTGCAGCTATCAGCCCCCACGCATGGCTAAAAGCTAGAGCTGGGTGGCTGGAGATCAGCAGCTGCTGGCCAGGTGCCCAGCTCCAAAGGCAGTGCCACCCCCAGCAGCAGCACAGAAGTAATGGTGGCACGGCATGGGGGTGAATGGCATGGCATGGAGGGGTCATCACTTTTTGCAGTGGGTCATCAGAGCCTGAAATATTTTCAAAGGGGGGCCCAGCAAAAAGAGTTTGAGAACCCCTGCACTAGACCTATAGGGAATGTTGCTATTGTGATAACGCTTGGAGGCACACTTGTCTTCTGCAGAATGAGGGATGGGAGAACCCCATCCCAGCTCCTGCATCCATATCAGGTACTTACATGGCCCCCATTACATAGTATCTGAGCTCCTTACAGTCTTTCATGTAGTCCTCCTCACAGCCCAGGACAGTGCTATTATCCCCACTTGACAGATGGGCAACTGAGGCCCAGATCCTCAAAGGTATTTAAAACCACCCTTCCAACAAGACTCGGAAATTCGGTGATAGTTTGAGGTCATTTGGTGAACACCTCCCCATGTGGCCTCTGGATCCAGCCAGGTCCCAAAGTGGAAAAGCTGAAGCACCATGTGAAGAGTCATTTTTGTGGTCCCCTTCCAACAGGTCAGTTAATTCCAGCCCAAGTCAAAGCACCAAGGATCAGAAATCCCCTGAAAGAGCCTATTTTGCCCGGGTTCCCCCCACACACATATTCAGCAGCCCTGAGAGCATGTGTAGTCTGGATAAAGCATTTCTCCCACTCGCCTGCCTACTCAGAACAGTTTTCTCCCAAACCGTGGTTGCTGCTGTTGCTATAGGCTCAGACTAAAGAAGAGGCAAGGAGTGCAAAGGCAGACTAACTAAAGAAGGCAGCCCTAGTGAGACTCAGTGCAGGTCAGGGTCCTGACCAAGACCCTCTTCCCCGCAGCCAGAGACTGTGCCTCTTTCCTACCACAGCATCCTTTGTCATCTCACCTTATCAAAAGACAGAAAAAAGCACCACCGTGGTGGGCAGTAGCACGTTGTAAGATGGTATGTCCTGGATAATTGTTGCAGAATGCTTTTAAGGGGACCCCAGCGACTTGAAATTAGCCAGTCCCCAGCTGATAGCCACTTGGGTATTAACTAGTTAAGTCTTGCTGAGACAGAGAGGCTTATGGATATTTTGGAAGCTATTAATTTAAAATGTAGCGTTGCCTAACAAGGATAAATTAAAGCACTGGATACTAACGTGGGAGCTGCAGCAATCACATTGCAATTTATGTTTAATTATTGCTATTTTTTATTTGCGTAGATTTTCTAGCTCCATTCTCATACCCTTAGCTCTTTACAAAGTGAAAAATAACCATATACAAGATGGAAAAATCCTACCAGCCGAACTGCCATGTAATATCCCCCTATATCTGCTCGCTCACCCCAAATCCAATTAATCAGCCCTCACAAAAAGGTGGGTGTTGAAGCATCCCCATTTGGTTAAAAAAATCCATTTTCTGAGTAGACTCAGGGGGAAAGAGAATTCTGGAGTTGAGTGACTTGCTAGTAGCCCCCATACATTTCAACCAAGGGAGGTCCAGCTCCTCAGTTCATGGACTTGTGTACTTCTATATCAGCACTGTGGCGTGCACCCCTAGGGTACTACACGAATCAATCCAACGATAATGAATAAATGGTCACTGAAGTTGTACTTATCTGTGCGAAAGCTCTCAACCTTTTAATGTTCATCCCTCACTGCATGAGCCAGACTGCTGGCTGCTCTTTCTTACATAGCGCATACAGTTCCGTTCCCTCTCCCATCCTGCCTACTCTGCTCAATGCTCCGAAAGTAGCATTTCTAACATTGTTGAATATACCATTTGCCGTATGTTTTCATCCAATGGACCACTGAGCACACCGTTCATCATTCGCTTTGATTAGCGGAGGACATCCCATTCCCTTCCCCGTTTACAGCTCCCCGAGGATCCTATCCCTTTGACACGCTAACCAAAAGCGATTATCGCTTCATTTGTTCTGAGTGCCGAGTATGTCCCTCCCGTGATTTATTGCTCATTATACAATTACTTTATGTTATGAAGGGCTGGCAGTGCAATAGTTGCAGTGATTTTAGCCAACTCGAGATTTAAGAAAATTGGAAAGATATACTTGACTCAAACATTAGTTAGCAAACAAGATTATTCTCCACTTGATCTATATTATTTACACTTAATTGTATTTCTGATGCTTGTAATACAGTGGAAGTGCAATCACTGGCAGCGAGACTGCAGGAATGGCATGTTTAAAAAAGGAAGATGAACGAGAGCTCTGGTTTAGTTCAGCAGAGGAAGAGGGCTGAGCACAACAGTGAGCTGATGCAAGGATTTTTCTCTTTTTGAGATTGGAGTTCAAATCCTGAATTAGGTCAGAGTTGAAATGACTTGGAATATTATGCTAATTCCCAGACAACATTAGCTGACGTTACTAAACTACTGCACAGTTGTCAGTGTTTTCATAACTAGAGAGGCCCAGATTTGGTATTTGTTTTACCTATTGGATGCCCCACTAAGAGACACGGTTAGAATGCCAATAAACATCCTGTTCTTTTTCACCATGCCAAGGACCATGGAACATACCAATCATTCCTCCACACAGAGCCTTATTAAACATCCCATTGATTTTACCATCCCAAGCACCATTGCATGAATTATTTGCTCTCCACAGCCGTTATATGGAACCCAGCATTCATTACTTACCATTGTTAGCAGACCATCCAACTCACAGTTAATTTTCCCACTCTACTGGATGCACCACTCCTTCTGCAACTAACCAGTAGACTGGCATGTTTTGCTGCACTTTGATTGACTCACAATCTGCATGCAGTGGAGTTACACATTTACCCCAGCTGAGGGAACTGACTCTATGACTTGAACCACTGAAAATGTCACACTTGGAAAAGCATCTGAGAGATTCACTTTTAAAAACAGACTAGAACTTTCTCTCCAGGGCAAGCAAGACAGAATAATTAAAATCCCATCCACCAGGCTATTAAATATAAATACAAATGGTGTTAATATCTCCAGTTAGTACAAGAGCATTCCACAGCACCTTTAATTGTTTAATTAAATCACCAAGAGCTTGGGTTAGTGACAAGGAAATTCTTAATGGTATCTTGCTTGTACATTTCTATAAAGTACAGTACAAGACTGTTGTTTATCTAATTAATCCCCAAGGTCAAATTCAGAGATGTGTGAGGTAGCGTAATTTAGGCTTCTTTTGTTTCGTTATATTCCCTTAGATGTACATACACTCATTTGCTGTACTGATGTGTGAGCTGAAGAAAGTCTCAGATGATATAATACCGCATACCAAGGAGCTGGAAGAAAGCGTTAGGTGTATGTTAAAGAAGGGAATGGCCTTCTTTAACTTGCCTGTTTACATGCTTATGTCAGCTGCTTTCCTTCACGCACTTCTCTCGTCTGGCCCTTTGATGTGTCACTTCCTTAAATTCAGTGGGCCAGATTCAGAGGGGACACGTAAATGGAGGAAAAGTAAGTAGGTGTCCTCATCGGGTGGACTAGACCAGAGGATCTCAGCATCCTGCGTGTGCCCAACAGACAGATTTCAGGGGATTGTAACCACCTTCCCTTCCTGCCGGGCTAGATAGGAAGTATGACCAAAACTTTGTCCTGTTCTCACAGAAGGAGCCTGGAAAAGACTGAGAACCCGGGTTTGCAGGGGACCAAAGTTCGTGTAATGTACATAATGGAAGGGCCTAGAAGGAGGTGAGGGTACGCTGATTCACTTAAGGCACATCTGCGCTGCAATTAGACACCCGCGGCTGGCCTGGGCCAGCCGAGTCAGGCTCGCAGGGCTCGGGATAAGGGGCTGTTTAATTGTTTTGTGGATGTTTGGGATGGGGCTGTAGCCCAAGCTCTGGGACTCTCCCCCCTCGCAGGGCCCTAGGCTTGCAATGCCAGGAGGAAAACCAAAGTCTCTTTGCATCTCTATGGGACCTGTTCATTTCTCCCACTTTCCCTCCTCCACCCCTGCTTCCCACCTGCATTTTTTAGGCCATTATCTCTTAAGCCCAGGAGGATTCTTCTTCAGAGAATTGCCGTACTGCTGCTGAAGTGGATGAGGGTTCACTGCTGCACACTCCCTGCTTGGCACCCTTGCTCTGCTGGGCTAGAAAGCAGAGACTGACAAAGGGGACTGACTATTGCTCTCGAGCACTAATCATCAGACAAGACCCTACTGCACTCCCAGTTCCTCCCAGCCTTGTGAGAAACATGGGCTGAGGTTCGTACTTGGGTTTCCTACAGGGCACTTGAGGGAACTGCCTATTAGACACCTGAACTGTCTTGCTGAACTCTCGCAGCCCCGCCTGACCGGAGGACTAAGGGACCAGGATTGCAACCTGGGCTTCCTGCCACCCCGCTCCACTCTCAGGTCCTGCTGTCATGGAGAGCATGGGAAGGGGACTGTACACCCTCCAGGTGCCCAAGGGAAAGACCTGCTTCCAGTGCCCTCTACACTGTCTCCCGCAGACCAACTGCAGAACTGACTGGGAAAATCAATGCTCAGCAGAACATGCTGCAAAAAGCTGGCTGCAATTGCGGTGGCTGTTTGAAGAGAGGAATGGGATTTAGACAGGGAAAAATTGTGTTGCGGGGGATATTCTGAACCAGTGTCTAACCAGATTTTAACCAGACCAGCTCCTGGTGCCCATTTGTCACACTAGTTTTTATTGTATGATCTGAGACTCTAATGCTACTCATTAAAAATGTCAAAAATGCAACTTTTGCTTCTCTTTTATTTCCTTCTTTTCCAGATGATTTTTTCGTAATGTTGGATCAGACAATTTCTATCATTTTGGATGGTAACTGTGCAGTCTGAATTCCTGGGCAAGCTGTCAAGTTGTCACAGATTGTACGTGTGTGCTGAGTGGATGGTTTCCCATTGTCCGCAAATCAGTAACAGATGTGAACATCCTGACAGCCACCAGCTCCTGCTGCAGGCTGCACTGGAGGAAATAAAAGAGAAGCCGAACCCCCAGAGATGCCGCAATTGGTTTTTCTCTCTCTCACAATGAAATATGCAAAATGTTAGGAACAATAGGAATGTTATTAATAAAGATGCGCAGCTGGGCAAATAATAACCCAGCCCCTCCTGATGCCAGCCTTGACCCCCCAAATCATCCCCAAGCTGGGCGGTTGCCTCTGCTGGAAGTTCCCTCTCTCTAAAAGAAAAAAGAAGAAAGAAAACCTCCAGTCTATCACTGGTCCCCACATTCCCCTTCTCATTCCCTCTTAGTGCTTCTAACATCCACTTCTCATGCCTTATCTTCTCAGACCTTTGAGGCAAAGGTCTTCCTTTATGTACATACAGTGCCTAGCGCAATCAGGTCCTAGCCCTGCTTGGAGCTTCTGGGTGTCACTATAATACACATCATAAATAATAGCAGGGCAGATTCAGCCCTCCTTAACTGTGATGAGAAGTGCAGTATCTCACTTTGCAAGGAGCTCCATTCATTTCAATGAAAATAGCTGGGGAATATGGTCCTATTCGACAGGAGTAAGGGTGTCAGTACCTAGCCCCAATGCCACCAGGAACCATCATGTCACAGCTCCGATTTCATTTCCATATTCACTTGTGTATTTTTATCCTTGCCTTCTTTCGGGCTTGATTCCCTTCTCACTTACACCAGTGTAAATTAATAGTAACTCCACTGCAGTCACTAGGCTCACAGACTTTAAAGTCAGGAGGGACCATTACAACCATCTAGTCTGACCTCCTGCACAACGCAGGCTACAGAACCTCACCCACCCCCTCCTGTAATGGACTCCTAACCTGTGACTGGGTTATTAATGTCCTCCAATCATAGTTTAAAGACTTCAGGTACAGAATCCACCAGCAAGGGACTCGTGTCCCATGTTGCAGAGGAAGGCGAAAAATGAGGGTTAACACTGTTGGTGTAGCTACACTTTATAGATTTATAAATTCCAAGGCCAGAGGGGACATTTGTGATGATCTAGTTTGACTGCCTGTATAATATTGGCCATAGAACTTTGCCAAACTATTCCTAGAGCAGATCTTTTAGATAAACAAGCAATCTTGATTTAAAAATTGCCAATGACGGAGAATCCACCAAGACTCTTGGTAAGTTGTTCCAGTGATTAATAACTTTCACTATTCAAAACGTATGCCTTATTTCCAGTCTGAATTTGTCTGGCTTCCGATTCCAGCCATCAGATCACGTTATATCTTTCTCTGCTAGACTGAAGAGCCACACTGGGAGCTGATTATCCACCATGACTCCCAAATCTTCTTCAGTCACTGCTTCCCAGGAAAGAGTCTCCCATTGTATAAGTATGGCCTACATCCTTTGTTCCTACATACATTTACATTTAGCTATATTATATTAAAACCCACATTGTTTGCTTCTGCCCAGCTTACCAAGAGATCCAGATCACTTTGTGCCAGAGGTGGCAATTTCCTGCAATATTCTTGAAAAACTTTATTGAATTAAGCTTAAGAATCTTTGGAGTCCATCATATTAAATGCAAAGGTTACGTATTATTGGGGGCCGGGACTGCATATAACCTCTCTCAAGGAGGGAGCGGGGATGTGAACCAGAAGAGGCAGTATGAACTTCAGTGACTATGTTCAACAATGGGCCAGACAAGAATGGACTTTTGAGGCAACCAGTGTTAAGCGGTTTATCTCTAGGGAGAGGTGAATGCAAAGCCTCCCATCTGAGTCACTCAGTTACACTAAAAACCAGCCTTTTGAAGCTCGGCTTCAGGCGGGAACCCTTCTCTGCTAATTAACTGTTCCCAGACTTTCAAGATCAAAAGCCCAAGGTGTATAAAGAAACAAGAATCCGGTCAAGGTGCTTTCCTGAGCTAACTTGTAACCACAGAAAAACCCCTTATGGGGTTTGAAGGGCTGACATCTACCAGAGCCCTTGTTGGAGTTTGGGGTGATCTCTGGTAAGCTTATTAAAAGGCATGTAGATTCTTTTATTGCTTTTAACATGCTTTCTCTGTAATGCTTTTGCATTAAGAGCTTGCTTAGAAAGAGCTGTGTGGTACTCACAACTGCTGGCAAGCGCTCTGTTCATAGCCTTTGAGGATAAACAAAGCACAGACGTTGGACTGGTTAGGCAGTCTAGCAATAACACAGCGCAGGCAGGGAACTGCGCAGCCTGGACAAACCCCAGTCAGGAGGGAGAGAGACACGGGGCTCAACCCAAGAGGGGAGATGGCTGAGGAACAGGAACTTAGCGTGGGAACCCCAGAAGGGGAATACAATTGCAGTTGCTTAAAATTGTGATGGAGCTGTCCTCTCCACTATGTACCACTCCCCCAAGTTTTGTGTCATCTACAAACTTTATCAGTGATGGATTTATGTTTTCTTCCGGGTCATTAACAGAAATGTTCAACAATGTTGGGCCAAGGACCTGTCCATGTGGGACTCCACTAGAAACACATGTGTTCAATGAAAATTCCTGTTTACAATTACATTTCGAGACCTATCCATTAGCCCAGATTTTAATACATTTCAGGTGTGCCATGTTAATTTTCTATCTTTTTCGGTGTTTTTTTAATCAAAATGTTGCGCGGTACTAAGTGAAATGCCTTATGGAAGTCTAAGTATATTACATCAACACTATTACCTTCATCAGCCAAATTGTAATCTCATCAAAAAATGGTATCAAGTTAGTCAGACAGGATCTATTTTCCATAAACCCCTGTTGATTGGCATTAATTAAACTACTCTCCTTTAGTTCTTTATTAATAGAGTCCCACATCCATTAATTTGCCCAGGATCATTGTCAGACTGAAAGGCCTATAATTGCCCGGGTCATCCTTTTAAAATATTTTAAATACTTTGAGGTGTAAATTCCAGCTCAAGGAAATATAGCCATGCTACTTCTGATCAAACTAACTCACTAAAAATAGCATGTAGCCATGGTGGCACAAGCAGCAAGAGGGGTTAGCTACCTGAATATGGGCCTAATGTCTCAAACAGGTATGTATACAGTGTGTTAACCCCACCCACCATGCTATTTTTAGTGTACTAGCTCATTCTGAGCTAGCATAGGGATGTCCCCTCAAACTGGAATTTACACTTCCAGCTCCAAATGTAGACATAGACATGCCCTGTATTGGTCAGGTCAGGAACAAACTTTTGTAACTTCCACTTGGCCTCAGCCAGTATTTTTTTAAAATAGAAAATTAGGCAAAATGCAGGCTGTTTGTCATATTTCAGACAAAAGCAAATATTTTTGGCTGAATTGTAAACCCATGACAATATGGGAAAGATATTTTACAAGAGTGCTAGAGGGTTTTGTTTGAAACTTGGACTCTGTCTACTACATTTCCCTTGCATTAGACACGTTTACAGAATGTCAATTGTATTCCCACACATTGATGAAATTACACATGCACTGAAATAATGCATCTGCCGAAGTACACACACACACTCAGTCACACTTCTCTGAAGTATAATTTGCATCCAGTACCTTTACAAAATTTTACACACACATGAATTTACCCTTGCAAATTAAACCCCCTCTTCACAATTTCTCTTGCATTTCACACCGGAGCTTGCAGTGTTCTTCTTCTCAGTGTCACTATCAGGTCATGCATTTATGAAATCGCACTTGCAATGACTCTTGCATCTACAAAATTATGTGTGCACCTAGTCTCACATCTACAAAATTATCCTTGTAGCAAGTTGTGCAGCTGCGAAATTTCACTTTCATCTCACACATCTATGAAATTGCTTTAGTGCAAGTCCTACACACCTATCCACTTGCATGTTAGGTTTCTAAGAAATTTCTGTCACATCACACGCATCTACGAAATCCGAACTAGTGCATCACTAATTCACCCTGTCTGTTTGAGACATTCCCTGACAAACAGTTTCGGTGACCCAGTAATGTTATCTTAGTAAATCAAAAATGTAAACATTTAGGTTCAGGACTGTGCTGAATGGATTTGAAAATGAGTTATGGTAGGAGCCCGGCAAGGAGTCTGAGTTTGGTTTGGCAATCGCCTTCATTGCCTGGAACCTGCTTTTCAAGATTAAATATGATACTCTGCAATACGTCCAAAACGTCAATTAATCCAAGTCTCTCAGGTTTGCAATTACAGAATGCAAGTCATGTTCAGCATTTTATGAAACTGCTTTTTTTGGCACAGTCCATCTTTCTTTTATTGTAAAAAATAACTTTCAAATCAAAGCATTAAATCAAGGCAAATGCACTAGAAAGAGGCTCTTGGCCGAGCCTGGGCTGCAGCCTATTACAATGCTATAAATGGAACTGGAGTCCAGGAGGCAGGAGGGAGCTGTTTTGTGTTTAGAGGAATAAGAACGCCAAATGGCAAATCAGTGTGAAAGATTGTGGAATGGTCTTGGTTCACAAATATCTAATCCCACCATCGTGGAATTAAATCCCACAAATGTCTTATTATAAAATCTTCCTTGGGACTGGGGAAAGTCAGTCTGGATGAAATGTCTCTCCCATCTCATTAGAATACAAAAAGTTCAGTCACGTCTCAGGTTTTATCATGTTAAAACAGCCACAGACAGTTTCTTTCAGGCTTTTCCTAGCTGCACGTTTCTCTGGCCAAAAACACCACTAACCCCCTTCTTCCATTCACAGGGCAGGGAGGTGAATTGAATAAATTTGGGAATATTGGCCACAACTGTTTTCTTTACAGGCCTGAGCATGGTGCAAAATTATTTCCTTCTCATTGATTCCAGGTAGGGATTTGCCTCCATAGACTGACCTGCGTCCTGGAAAAAAAATCCTTACATTGCATGAGGAGGAGGGCAGATTTTTCTGTGGAGACTGCCTGAGTTTTAGGGGTAGAGAGTGTATTTTCCTTTGAAACCTGGGTTGTATTTTGAGAGGAGATACATTTCTCTGACTGTTCACTCCATTTGAGAAATAACCCCCCTTCTTTTTCAATAAAGAACTTGCACTTCTGGTGTTTTAATTGTGTCGGTGCTGAACCTGATAACTCACCATGGTTGTAGCAAGAACAGCACTTCTAAGGGGACCTTCTTTCAGATGAGACATAAAACTGATCTCCAAACCACTGCTGGCCACTTCAAATCCCATGGTCATTTTCACAGAAATATTGGTGTTAGGTCCAGAGGCCTGGCCAAATTTCAGTGCAGGTAACTAATCCTACCTTTTCCTTCTTCTTCAGTTGGATCCATAGTCTTCACTTCCCATCTGAAACTATGATTGCGTGTTGCAGTGCAATGTTAAGGCCACTGCCACATTCCCTGTTCACCCCTTCAGAGGTGGCTCCATGCCAGGGCTGGGTGAAGTGATTTCAGAATATGTGTAAGCATGCTTTCATGTGAACTCCCATTTCTTTGCTTCTGGTGAAGTGCCTCTGGATTCTTTGGGATGCAGAACTGTGAATCATAATTTTGTTGGCAAGGGAGATGGCTCAGCCTTGTTTGTTAAAATCACATCAATAAAATCTTCCTATCCGAGTGCCAGACCAATATCTGAAGCCAGAATGAGCCATGCACTCTGAAGTCGGTAAGAATAAATTCATCACATTTTCATCATCCCATAATATAACTGGGCCTTGGCCTCCAGAGTTGTTAATCCAGCACCTTTCAACAGCACAAAATTCACCTACTGCAGAGAAGGGAAAAGTACAATGTGGCCACCAAAACCACTATGAAAAAGGAACCAAAAGAAGCGGAATTAGGGCTGAACCATGCCACAATACTTAAGAAAGGACTGAAGCAGGCTATTCCTTTTGACCTGACTTCAAGATGGGGCCTCTCCCAGGATGCTCTTCCTGGGGATGCCAATGCACAGTGTTAAAAGATCACTTCCTGTTCTACTGCAGCTTTGGAGAATGGATGTCCCACTGAGCTCTTTCACTCTTGCTGCCTCTTTCTCTTTTTCTTCACCTCTTCACGCACAAATGGTAGAATGGCCAAATCAGGTATGATATTGGAGACTGCTCTGTCCAATTAGGGAGAACCCAGGTGGTTTCCCAAGGGAAGAGACAAACTGCTCCATTAGGTAGCTCCTACATTAGACTAAGGGAATATTACAAAATAGGGAAGCTCATGGAAAAGGAGTGTGATACTAGTTAAAATGCAGGTAATAATTTCCCCTTAGTTGAAAGGGGCTTTAATTGCCAGTCACTCAAAGGTGATGTGTAAAACTAGCTTTAAGTGGGGAGTTCATTTAAAACACATGCAGTGACTCTTTAAGCTGCCAATGGAAGTGCAATTAAGCGCAGGAGCTAGGGAAGGGGACCTACCAGAGCCAGTACAGATGGCCCTGTGTCACCTGCACTCAAGATGAAAACCTTCCTAATTGCAGGAGTTGAGAAACAGAGATGTTTGCCCTCTGGCTCTCTTTTATCAGTGTGAATCTTCTGAAACATATCGTAGCTAAGCAGGCGTTGGTTACAAAGTAAAGTGAGTCCCCTGGTTCAAACATTAATTGTACTTCTGTCGACCAACCATCCAGCTTTTTCTATCTGTTTCACCCACTTGCTCTCTCACTATGTGTGTGAGAGATGGGCTGCCTTTATCCATCTGTCGGTCAATTTAATCTTTTCAATGTAACCATTCCCCAGTTTGGAAATGGTTTGTACATATAGCCAAATAAATTCTAAATATTTAGGGCCTGTCAGCATAGTGTAAAAAGGGCCTTATTGTAAATGAAAATCAGGCACTTAGACTTTTCAGTTCCTGATCTCAAAATAAATATGTGTCAATAAAATTCACATGTTCACAGTTTTGGAAATATACAACTAAATTAAAAGTAAAATAAAATCCAGTAAATCAAATAATGGAATTTTTAATCTATATGAGAGAGAGAGAGAGCGAGAGGGTAGTCAGCCGGAAGTGCCACGATTGGAAAAAATCCCTTCAGCTCCTGAGGAAGGATGGATGGAGTGTTTAAAGTGCAGTTCTGGGATATAGGAGATATGGGTTCAATTCCTAAAACTTCAGGCAAGTAATTTTGTCTGTCTTTACCTCAAACCACCATCTGCAAATTGGGGATATAGCACTTCCCTATCTCTCAGAGTGTTGTGAGGATAAACACATTAATGATTGGGCAATATTAAGATACTATGGTAACATGGGTCATATAAGTACTTTGGACAGATAGATTGTCTAGATAGAGACCATTGTGGGCTTACAAAGAAAATAAGTAATTCCACCCAGCTAATAACGGGGCCAACTAGTGACAATTTGGATGGTGGGGTTTTGGATTTTTTTTATGAGGAAACCTGTCCACTGGGAACTGGACTGAGATCCCCAGCTCATTTCACAAAGGCTATTAAATGGCTGTCGGACAATAAGAACATAAGAATGGCCATACTGGGGGTCAGACCGATGGTCCAGTCAGCCTAGTATCCTGTCATCTGACAGTGGATGCAGAGGGAATGAACAGAAGAGGGCAATTATCAAGTGATCCATCTTCTGTCATCCAGTCCCAGCTTCTGATTCGCAGTCATTGCTGAACTGGCCTGTATTTGGAGGCTCTCAGTGGTGCCCGGCTGTGTCAAAAACCCCCAAGTGAACAGCTAGATCTGAACTGTCCTCTGCCCCACTTTATTTCCTTTTGATAAGGGTGTTCAAATATACACTGCCTATTATACCTGACTGCTTAGCAGTTATCTCAGCTGATGACGTGAATCTACTCTGAACGATAGTATGTTCCTTGTTCATTTAAACCCTTTGTGATGGCACTTAATGTTACTGTGGAACTAACCTGACAGGTCCGGCAAGAGCATTGCACACAGACTCACAGCGTACATCTCCACTGCAATTCAAAGCCTGCAGCTGGCCCAGGTCAGCTGATTCGACCTCAGGCTAAGGGGCTGTTTAATTGACATTTGGGCTTGGGCTGGAGCCCAGATTCTTGGACCTTACAAGGCAGGAGGGTCCCAGAGCACAGGCTGCAGCTCAAACTCAAATGTCCACATCACAATTAAACCACCCCTTAGTCAGAGCCGTGTGAGTCCAAATCAGCTGGCACAGGCCAGCAACAGGTGTCTAATTGCAGTGTAGACAAACCCAAACGGCGCTTGCAGAGAAGGGGGATTAAACATCTGCTGTGGATGCTTACCTTTGTCTACATAAAGGATAAAAGGAGGTGTCCTAGGAAATGCCATCCATTTCAGGCACTTGAGAATACAATGTAATTTGAGGACTCTCCCTTGATGCAGCTGGTGATGGAAGCAAGGGGACAAGAAGATGAGCTGACATCATGGGCATCTCCTATTTTAAAATATTTAATTTCTGAATCCATCAAGCTCCTCAACTGGCCAGCCAAGATAAACGGATAGCTAACTTTCTGGAGCGGACTGATCACACGCATGCTGTTACGTGGTGCTACTCTAAGAACACGGGTAGCAAAGGAGTGATGCCTGGTTAGCCAAAAGGCCATGATACTGGGTGGTGTTGGAGAGAAAGCGAGATGTGAGTTTACATGAAATAGGGCAGACATGAAACAGGGTGGTAAAAAGGGCCTTCTCGGTTCTGGGCTGCACATCCAAAGCCATGGAGCAGGGTAGAAATAGTCTTTGCCTATAAGGCCTTGGTGCAACTGTATCTATTTTAGTCTATACCAATTCCTATATCGCCCTCATTGCCATAGTATCTGGCCACCATCCAGAAGTGCATTAAGTGACATGACTGATATCTGTCATGAGTGGTTCATTCTCTCTCTCTCTCTCTCTTTCATCCTCTCCCCAGGGAGATAGTTGAGTGCTTTGGTTTGGGCATGATGTTTGGGTTTTCTTATTGTTGTTGGGTTTTTGTTTGTTTGAGTTTTTCGGTACAAGCTTCTATGTGCTTATCTGAGAGAAGAAAAGGCAGAAGAATTTTGGAATATGGCATTCAGTTTGGATTCCTTGTTACCAGAAAGATTTTGACAAACTGCAGGGAGTTTAGGAAAGAGCTACACAAATTATCAGGAGGTGACAGAGTCATTGTACGAGGGAAGATTTAAAGAGCAAAATCTGTTCAGCTTGGATAACTGGTGGCTAAGGGAAGCAATGATAATGGTCTGCAAATATTTGAAGAGTGTAAGTACCATAGAGAAAGGAGAATGATATACAGCTATATCACACTAAATAACCATGGGATGAAATTAATAAAGGAAACATTTTAGATGAGTATTAGTTAAAGTTTCCTGACACTGAGATCTTTTAGGCCAGGGAATCCTCACTCCTGAAGAAGTGGTGAAAGCTCCAGTGGTTGGAACATTTATAATTTCGCTGATTGAAGGACTAGACATGATGCACAATAATTATATATTGGTCAAGGGAGGTGGACGAAAAGACTTAGTCCCTGATCCCGCCTTGAAATCTATGCAGACTGATCACTGTACCTGTGTAGAGTCCATGGACTTCAGTGGGGCTCTGTCCCACGACAATCTGCCTGCACAGATGACAGTGCAGGACTAGAGTCCTAATAGGTATTTGCCATCTTTAATTTCCATAAAAATAACTTCTAGAGTGGGAAGGAAATGATGCATCAGGTGGAACATTCTATTGCAACATCACCCAGAGGAATGTCCTCTTCCATTTCAAATTCAATTATAAAATGGGAGGGTGGGGGAAGAAAATGCCTGTGTGTTTGCTAAAGCTGCTCAAACAATAGGAGATGGGATGGAATTACAGACATTTGGCAAACCTAAAGGCTTTTTTCATTCCACTGGTTTTTTATAACAGTCAGTTTTCTCTGGCCTCTTAAAAAAGGTTTTGTTTTGAAATGAGAATCATTTTGTTTTTCAAAATGATGTTTGTTTTACATTTGGAAAATGACAAATTTAGAGGGTGGAATTTTTCAATTTTGAAAAAAAAAAGAAAAATCCCACCCCATCACTGAACTGACTGGTCAAAATCGGCAGCACAAAAGTCATAACCAGGCAAAAGAAAAGATAGACCGACCATCCTCACTCTCCTACCCTAGCCACTCTGACACTTCTGTTGGCTCTGTGGTACTGTGATAAATTCCTCTACTGAATAGTCATTCTGCTTTGCAATCCCACTTAAATTCTTTGAACACCATTAAATGCAGACCCAATGCTGATAAAGCGTAAGTGATTGCACTGAGGAGAGATCCATGGCCATTTAGGACCCCAGGAAGTAAATATAGTGAGAAGGGGCAGTCATAAGCAGGCAAAGAAATGTCATCAAATTATTTTTATAGGTCAACATCCCATTCTTCCCAGCATTAGTATCAGTCCCTGATAGCGAGAAAATTACTTAGAGCAAGGGGACAGCTGCTGTTTTCACACTAATGATCATGATGAAGATGAGATCAAAATTAATCAGGCGGATGGAGGGAGGTGGGAATGGTCAGGCCAAAGAACTCTAAGTTTTCCTGTTTCTTAGCAAAGTAGCTACTGGAATTTGATATCAGAGATCAGGCCTCTAAATCCCACTCCCTCCCCCAATAGCTTCCTTCATAAAATTAATTTACAGCCCTCGCCTTAATTCTCAAGAGGATCACTTCTGCCTCCGTATGATCCTTGTGTATTTATAACCTGCCTGTATAATGTCGAGGAAGAGCATGTATAAATATATAGACTAGCAAAAGCTCTACCATTAAACCTCCTCTAGATGGTTCTGGCCAGAGCCTCAAGCAGGAAAGCCAAGTTGCTCCAACAAAGCTAAGGAGGAGATGGGCAGTGTTCCCTGGAGGCACAGTTTGGAGGAGTTTAGAGACATACGGTTATTCCTCTGCCTGCCTAGGCTACACAACAGGGCTGGAAATCACTCAGGTGCTGGAGTCTTCTTCATTACAGGATGTCAGGTGCTCACCGGGTCTGTTAAGGCTGGTGATATTGCAAGAAGAGGCTCTCTCTGTGCTAGTTTAAGTCTGTCTACTCTGCTTCTGACCCTGGTAGGAAAAAGAAGCTCAGAGGTTGCCACAGAAATGAAGCACGATTAGAGGGAAGAAGTGAGTGAACAGTTCCTAAAAAGCCCATAGATGTGGCTTTAGCTCTCCCCTACCCTAGTCAGAGAATGCCACCTCTGTGGTCCCCTGTGCCCGTGGAGGTTTCTGGTGACAAACTGCTCTGGGCTTAGCTATCATGTTGAAAACTGAATGCTGTCCCCTCCTACTGTATGCATAGGTGTGACCTCGTGGTTGCTCCTCACTCAGACTTATCCAGCTCCCAAGTCGGACAGAACCACTTTCCTTTGTCTCTATCAGTACATGCATTGCCAGCCGGGGGGGCAGAAGCCATAAATCCAAACGAAATTTCAATCAACAGAAGCAAAGAAGCTAAAAATGTCTAACTGGCAGCAGCATTTAGGAGTTGCTGATCTCTGAAATGGGATTGGTAAAATTCCTGGGAAGCATTTCGAGACAGGGGGAGCTTGCATGCCAAACACAGCCAATTAATGTCAGTCCTCTTTTCATGCCAACCAATTAAGTTCTGCATATTTGTCACCAGCAATTGGGGGGGGGAGGATGGAGGGAGGTGGAGGAGAACAACTGACTCAATTTCAGTGGAGCCTTGAAGATATAAAGCCTTCTTAATTTATGGAGAAGGCAGGGGGCTATAGCGTACACATAACGCACTAATCCAAATGGGACCTGATTAATGTCTTGGCTAATTTAGGAGCCGCTGGGCTCTCGTGAAACAGAGAGGCTCCATTTAACCGAAAACAGGCTGGCACCAGAAGCAAAAAGCAGCTTAACAATGTAAGAAGCAACAGATGGGGGCATCAGTGCCCGTGCCAGGCATCAACATTGTTTTCTTTTCGTAAACACCTTTTCTGAAATTGCCTCCAAAAGGAAAAAAGAAACAGAGTAATAATCACAACCATAAAAATAAAATCTGCCTTGGTTACCCGCTGACAAGCCAGTATTAAACTTGGAGGAGCTGTGGAGGCCCATACTGGCACGTGGGAAAGGGAGGAAAGGGCTTGGCTTGCCAAGTCATTATTGTAGGAACTGGCTGGGACAAGCTGCCCATCACATTGTTCTGCTTCCTTGTAGCCCAGGCAGGATCCCCACCTGCAACCTGCCACTTGGTTCAATGTGTTATACGAGCAGACGGTGCATTTAGTGGCAGTTATCGCTGCCAGTGGACAGGATGCTGACAAAGGGAACGAGTCCGTGGCACCTGTGGGGTAAGGAGCCCTCAGAAGGGAGGGAATTCTGTGGCCTGTCTGGGACTTCTGGCCTCAGTAGGAAAGGGATTCATGACCCACCTCAGGTGGGAGGACTTTGGAAAGGAGTAGATTCATGGCCCAGCTGGGGAGCGAGGCTCTTTGAGGAGAGGGATTGTATGGAATGGAAAGCCCCAGAGGAGACGGGATTTCACGGCAGCCCCAGGACAGGATGCTGTACTGGGAAAGGTATTTTGGGTAGGAATCCTTTTCTCCCAATGGCAGCAGTCAACTCACTGAGCTGCTGCCCTGGGGAGTGTGTTTTGAAACCCGTGGCTGCAGGAGATAACATTTTGTATATTGTTTTGGAGACTTCCTCCAGGATCCATCAAATCCTCCTCTTTGAGGTAGCCTTTTCCAGCTGTCTTGCTGCACGTGCTGCTTTGTGTTCACTTAATTACATGGCAAATAGCATGTCCTCGATGCAGGTTAATAACAGGCAATTAGCATGTGGTAGCAAGTTAATTACCTGGCAGTTTGCAAGCAGATTAACAGCATATAGATGAATATATTCTGCATGACAAATAACATGTAGATATATGTTATTGACATGACAGATCACAGGTAGATTCAGTGGTGATTATATGGAAATAAGCACATGGTGGAAAGAAAATCAGAAGCAGCACTAAATCTAATGGTAGGCAATCCATTTATCAAAGCGTTCCCATTTCAAGGCAGGTGATGCAGTAATAAAACACAGGCAAAGTACATTCATCTCTATCTAGAGCATTTGAATAAAGAGATGGTCAAAAGAAATATCAGCACAGCCCCCACAGACTCTTGCCAAGTCTTGTTAGGCACTGCACCTGGTGGAGATCAGCAGCACCAGCTCAAAAACAATTAATTCTCCTCTGAATCCACTATTAGATGAGGGGGAGGCATCTCTGTCTCTCCTGCTGTATCCCACCCCCTCAGATAGAGCTGGATGCTCTAGAAAAGCCTCCAGTAGATAAAGGGACAAGCTAGCAAAAGCAGCCTCCAAAACCAAGTCAGAGTTTCTCACTTATTTGCACAAGCCATTTTTCACACTTTAGCACAAATATCTTGGATTCACATAACCGTGCCAACCATTTCTGAAGCTGCACTGAGCATGACCCGTGCTTAGGACCGCGAGCTTGTTTGCACTCCCCAAGTCTCCCACTGAATCTGAGTCTTTTCTCAAGTCAGAAAAAAGTTTGATGTGTGTTTGTTTGTTGAATTTTTGTTTTGTTTCCCTCCTTCCCCCAATTTTGCAGCTGTCTGTGCATGTCCCTGGATTTGGCGGAGATCAGAATCCACACCTGGCAACAACATAGCGGGAGACTCTAATCCCAATATTTCAGATTTGGCTAAAAGTGATAAATGCTGGAAATCCCCTGGGAACAACGCCTCTGCTTGCACAATTTCCAGCCAAGTTTCTAAATTAAAAAAAGTATAGAATTTCCAAACATTTTGGGTGCTTATCTAAAGCAAGTCCCTCCGTCTTTAGGAGCTGCCCATTGCTTCAGAAAGCCTGGCTAAAAACTCCCATGCCCAAGCTGTTGGTTGACACTGATACGAGGACTGTCTGAATGTTGTTTTTTTTTTAAGGGCTAGCATTGATTACTTTTGGCCCATAGTGTCTGTACAAGCCTCTGTATTCTCCCATTGTCTAAGAATTGAGCCTTATTCCCTCTCATCCACCAGAAATCTGCTTATGGACCTAAAACACCACTAAAGGCATGTTCTCCTCCCACTACATGGACCAGAACTTTCTCCTCTTTAAATCCATCCTGCCTCTTACCTCAGAAATGCAAGTCTTTTGTCTTCACCTATGAGGCCCTATAAATATTTTTCAGTCACTGGATTTTCAAGGGCTTTGGAAACAAAGCAACAAGCAGCAGCTGACGTTTCCGAATATGCTGAGTGTGTGGAGTTAGGGAGAGTTACTGCTTTTCTTCCAAAGCTAGATTTTTGCAATCTTATGATGGCAAATCCATCAGTGGCTGCCTGAAGTGGTATCTTTACTAGCACTCTCACCTGTGTTAGCACCAGTGTGAATCAGGAGTAGAAAGAGTAGAACCTTTTAAGGAGGATGGGGAAACCAATGTAGACACAGTCTAATTCAAGGCTTTTAATCAATAGGGTGAGGTTTCTGGCAGGGCTGGCCTCTCAGCGAGTTACAGTTAGTAACAGATTTATATGTGTTCTAGATAGCATATGTTAATACAGACATGCCTGGCAAGTAATCCACGGCAGAGAATGGTCAGAACCCGTCAACAAGCCCCGCACATGAATTTCTGTTATTTAAGTGTTGGCTGTTTTATCATAAATGGCTTATTAAAGAGCTCTGCGGTGTTTCTGTCGGCATGTAACGTAATTTATTATGAGTGATGTAGTAAACTGCTCTAACTTGTCATCAGCCACTTGAAGTGCATTTTTTTCCTTTAGGGTTGCATATGTCCCTATAAACGGTTGAATAAGCAGCGCCCTAACACGTAGATCAGATTGTCATATATGCAAAGCTCAACAGATATCAGCACAGATTAGGAATGAAGGAAGGCTGAATCTTCCCAATTCAAATCAGACACATCTGGTCCATTACAAAGATGTGGGGAGTACTGTACCAGGTTCCGGAGAGAAAACATTTTTTTCCACAGGTAAGATCTGAGTTTGGCATGTTAGTGAGTTCCACTAGATTCAACCCGTTTCCAAGGCAGTAGATCCCTGTGTGAAATTAATTCTGCTGTTCTCAGTCCATCTCCTCATTTATGGATTCCTTTCTCAGACACTTGTGTGAAATGAGTTCTGCTGGTTTAAGCCCATATCCTGCTGGGTGAATTTCTTCACAGGAGAAGACTTCTGGCTGCCATATCAGCTCATCAGCCTAGGGTTTTTCGCTGCAGGATCATAATCATTTTGAGATTTGTTCCCTGCTGAAATTCTGCATTTTCACAGCAAAACCCCTCCTGATAACAGCAATGGCAAAAATGTCACCTTCCAACAAAGGCATAAATTCTGGTGCAAATTAAAGAGTAGCTGAAACTGCAATATTTGGATCCAGCTCTGGATTTCAAATCCTGTGAGAGATCAAAAGCAGTAAACAACTTTCATAAACTTGAAAAGATATGGAAGAGTAGCATGATAGGCACGGATACAAAAATAGAATTTTTAACACTAGCATCATGTCTGTCCTCCTTTATGGGGCAGAGTCGTGGAATCTACAACAGAACTAGATAAAATCAATTCATTCCAAAGTCAATGCTGCGGAAGATTTTCAGAGTCCATTGGAAAGTTTCTTGCAACGTCACAAATTCTGAATAGAACAAAAGAACCTAAAGTATCAAACATGATAAGAAGATGACCATAGACATATTTAGGACCCGTATAAGGACCACTCCAACACAACTTCCAGGGCAAGTGATAATATGAACACCACCTGGAAAGAAAAAAAGAAACATCACACAGAACAATGGAGAAAGAAGCCAGACCTATCAAAATGATTCTCAGAAGCCTGAACAGCCCAGCACAAGACTAAAATAAATGGTGGAAACTGGGGGGACATGCAAAGCACCCCAAGATGTGAGAGAATAAAGAAAGAAGAAGTGTTTGAGGTGTTGGATATAGAAATTTGTTTGGGGTCCATCTTTACTGAAAACAAATTAAAGTCAAATCTCTTTAAATCTTTTTTCCAATTAATTATTATAAATGCTCCCCTGGATATGCTAGGCTATTTGCAATTTCTTCCAAAATCCATTCCATGCAGAAAGAGTTAGCGCTGCAGATTTCTCTCTCAGAACCCTGCCATCAAGAGCCCTAGCAAGGGAAAAAAAGCTCTGTATAGTATGTCTGCAGAATTTCTCTGTCCATTCGCCTGTCTCGATAATTGAGCTTAGAGTTGCAAACCATATGCTCAGGATGCTTTTCTCTCTCTTTCTCCCTCTCTCTCTGCTCTGGCTCTGGGGAAGTCTGGGGAGATGCTCTGGAAGAAGCCACTTTTAATTTGTAATCTGATTAAGTCATTAGAAGCGAATAGAGCAGTAACTAACACAAATTGCCGATCCTTTCCATCAGCAAATCCCTCCAATTAATCCTCAGATTAACCCTGATTATGTGCAGTAATGGTGATCAATGGATACTAATGGGGTAAATCCTCCCCCTCCACTTTCTTCCACATTCCAGGACGATCAATTCCAAATCAGTGCGATTTATCTTGCTGGATCCAAGCGGAGGCCTGGACTGGGCATTATTCCATGAATCTCCAGAGACAATCAGAGGAGTATTAGCTCATTAAGCTAACTGGCTCCCTTGGGGAAAAGAAAATCAAACTAGTAAAAGGAGCTGGATCTGTGAAACAAAGAAAGCAGTGAAATGCAGAGCTACATTTTATCCTGCCACTTACTGTGGTCTATCCCTTTTAAATATCCTGCACACTGCTAAAAGCTCCAGTGAGTGGGTCCGACCTACCAACTCACTGAGCAGAATTGCACTTCACACGGATTCTATTATCAAAGTGGGGAAGTAAAACTCCTGAGAGCAAACTCTGTGATTCAAATCTCTGTTCTTTTCTTGAGTATTAATACAGGACATTACCTAGGAACATTCATCTCAGAGGATCCCAAAGCCCTTTATGAACTGTGGAGCCTGACTCAATGTTCTGTCTTTCTATCCATAGTATTTATAGAGCATCTAGTATCTAAGTGCTCACTTCAATAGGTGTTTTGCCTGCGTATGGGTTAAGTAGAAAACTAAGCCAGAAACTCAGTGTTTGACCTTTTGTATACAGAAATCAATTCATCCTGCACTAAAATGCAGCCACCTCTAGGGTGAAATGCAGCAGAAATATAACAATGCACAGAAATGCTACCTAGAAATAAAGCAGGTTGATTTATTCCATCCTGTTCCCCCAGAACCTGCCCCACCTCCCTAAGAAAAACATCAGAAGAGAGAAGAAAATCAAACTGCAGAGGACGTGTAAAATGCCTAATAGAGGTTTCTGTCATTGTCTTGCCTTCTAGTACCTGCCTAGCCTCTGGTTGATGGGGCTGTAAAAGCAGAAGTTTGCTGGGCAAGGGCGCGGGAACCTTTGTAGAAGTGGGGGCGGAGGGGCAAGGCCAAAGTGGCGGAGGAATTAATATACTACTTAAATATCCCACTGAGTACAACTGTACAATCAACAACCAGAATAGGAAAAGTAGACATCTGAGAATAAAGGTATACTTATAGCCGAAGAAACAAAAACAAGACAGCGCCAGTTCTAAACATCGCTAGAATGATTTCCAGCCCGTTCCTGCGCCGAACTCAAAGGCTTCATTGCAGCCTCCAGGCCGGGGCTTAGCACCCTTTTTGCCCTTCCTCCACTGCTCCATAGGGTGACCAGATATCCCGATTTTGTAGGGACAGTCCTGTGATATTTGGGGCTTTTTTCTTAGATAGGTGCCTATTACGCCTGACCCCATCCCAATGTTTTACACTTGCTATCTGCTGCAGGTCCGGGCTCCAGGGAGCGTGGGGCTGCTCTGCCCCCTACGCTTTGTGTCCAAGGCAGCAGCAGCTTGGGCAGGCCGCTCCACCCACAGGGGGCACCCTCCCCTGCTGAGCCACTTCTGGCCAGTGTTGCAGAAACCCCTGGAATCAGGTTCCCTGGGGCTCCATACAATGCCACCTTCAGGCTTAGCCCCTTTCTGTGCTGCAGCCGAGGAACTACTAGGTTACCTCGGTGGCCAGCAGCAGCCTGGAGCTGTTAGTTGCCTTTTGGCACTAACTTTGAGTGGGGGCAGAAAGGGACGAGAGCTACTTCTAGCCACAAGGGGGGGAAAGGGGGAGGAAGGGTTGAGCTCTGCACTGCGGGCCCCCCACGCATTGCTTCTGAGTCCAATCCTCTTTTTCCCACAGCACGTATGTTGGCAGGTCGGTGCAGTGCGGTAACCAGGCGTGCTATGCTGGAGGCAGAGATGTTGGTCAGGAAGTAGGGGTTGCTGTTCCCCTCTGATGCAAGTGGCCTTGATATGGTACTAGGAGCCACTGTGCTGTGGGGTATCCCTTGTTGAGATGAATTGCAGCGCTCAGCTCCTGGTCGCTTTTAGTTAAATATCCCATGAAGCTTTTGGTGAGGCGAGGGTCTGAGTTTTTGTCCTAGTCCTGATGCTATTCCAATGTAGGTAATTAGACTGTGCATTCCTAAAAGTCTCCTTGCCATTTCAATTGGACAGGGACGGTATTTTTCATTACTGACTGTTGCTCTTAGACATCTGCTCATTTAATTCCGGAGGTGGCTGAATTGTGGTGCTCAAGCTAGTCCTGTATGTGGTTTGTAAAGTGTTTCGGGAGACTCCAGGGCTGGAAGGCACTGCAGAAATTCAAGATACTATCATTATACAGCACTATAACGTTCATGGTTGTAAATCTTGCCCCAGCACGCCTGATGGTGATTGGGGTCCCACGAGATCCGGGGGCACCACAGGAGCAAGAGCTAGGCTTTAGGGCTTTTTGTCCCCCCTGTGTTTGACTGGCCTATAGGGATGAGTGGCAGAAGTAGCAGGGGCACCAGTGGGAAGAGAAGACCTTTGCCAGCCAGCCACACACCAGATCAGAGACACCCTGGCGGTGAGAGTGGCAGAACTACCTGGGATGAGGCCAGTGCAGAGAGGCACAGGACCAGTAGAGGCAGTGAGAGTGTGGAGAGTGGGGCGCAGTTTGGGAACAGCATTTGGGAGAGGCAAGGGGACCGGGACTGGGGGGTGGTCAGAGCTACCCAGGATGCTTTCAGTGTTTTGAATTGGCATTTGGGGACCCACGTGATTTGCGTCATGCCCTTGGTAACAATCACAGCAGGGACAATTCTTTGTGTTCTGCTGTCAGTGGTATCACAAATCGAGAGATGGGCCCAAACCAGTCATGCGCTTGCATTCCCTAAACTCTGGAGAAACTGGGATTCCAGTCCAGATGCAAACATCATGGCTGTACCTATCCCTGCTTAGTGCAAAGGGGAACAACAGAACCTGGTGCTCGGCTCCATGCTGGCACCCCTCTGGGAAACCCACCTCTCTCTCTCTGTGCTGCTTTCCATTCCCTTGTAAGGGAGGAGCCAGTGGTAGCAATTTCGTCTCATTCCACACAGCTGGGTACAACAAGGGCATTTCACTGCACCATGCCAGGGAGATCACAGCAGAGCTCATGGTCATAGGCTACTTTTCTCAGCAGCTCCCTCTGCACACACTGTCTCCTTAAAAGACATTGTCAGAGATAGGAAAAAAACAAACGGCGAGAGGCTGTGGAAGTATCAATCAGTGTTACAATCCCCTGGGGAGGAAAGGTTTAGTTCCCCTGCAGAAGCAGCAGTCAATAAACACTCCACATGCTTTATCTCCTGTCAAAGCGGCCCTTTCCTATTGACAGAAATGACACCGGCCCCATGTCCCAGGGATGGGGGAACAGTGAGGGAGCCTGATAGCCCATCAGCAACTTACTATTTCCATTTTCTTTCAGACTGAGCAGAGCTCCTGTCTGCCTAAGGCAGCTCTTGCATCTTTTGGTTGAGTGGCAGGTACTCCATGGAAGGGTCCGTGTTATCCCATGTAGAACAGCCCAAGAGGACACAGCCGGGAGAGACCGTCCTACTGCCAGGCTGTCTTGGGATTATAGCATTTAGGGAAGGAAAAGACATTAGTCCAATGTTGCCCATGTCTCTGATCAATGAGGGTCCCCCCCAGTGTTTTAGATACACCAGTTTGTGTGTCCCAAGCAATGGGATTTCCACCATGTCTTTGGAAGGATACTCAACGGTCTAATAGACCCGATGGGTTAGGTATTTCAACCTGCAGGGTAGGTGCAGGAACTCAGAGATTCAATGTAAAACGTGTGGGAATAACTGATCATCAGCTGCTGGGCTAGAGGATACATACACTACTTGGGCTGCTCAGCCATGCTTCTGTGCTCCCTTATTCTCCTCTTTAAATCCATGTGGGCCTTTAAATGAAACTGGCAACAAACAGAGCAATCTGCCGTGTGGGAGGCAATTCAGGTTTCATTCCCAGTACTAGTCCCTTTACTCCTCAGCCTAGCAGGACACCATACTCTGTGGAGCTGAGGGAATTCAACAGAGACCTCTCTGGGTGACTCAGGGATTGACAAGCTGCACTGACAGGTGCTCTAGTCAATTCTGACCATTTCTCAGAGGGTCATGGAACAATTATGGCAGTAGGTTTCAATCAGTGGGAGCATCAGTGATCCAACAGAGGTTTTAACTGACACCCAGGAGGAAGGAGATTTGTTTGCAATTGCACAGACTTCAGATCACCATCTTTGTTGGGAATTTCTACACTGAATACCAAAGAGGTGGCTAATTTAAAGGGAAATCCCTCCCCCCACAAAAGGCCATAGAACAGAAAGGGATAGACTGTTCCGCAGAGCCCGGTCACCAGTCGGCAGGCTGCATTCAAATCTTTTCATACAGAACCCAAATGGCTATTTCACAAAGTGCTCTGACTCTGTGACGAGCATTTCCCAGCTATCACTACAACAGCATTGGTTGGCATTTGAGGAAAGAAGCAGACCCCGAGCAGAGAGGTACATGCAGTACACTGCATTGAACTGCAGGCCATATTGTACAATGCTGGCTCTTCTCCTCAAGGAGGGGATTTCAAATGGCATACGTGTTAAGGGTTAGGGAGAGTCAGCTCCTCATTTCAATCACACACACACACCCTTTCCCCCTGACTACTGCAGCCTCACAGAGGAGTTGTTGCTTGTGTTTGATGTGCAGATGAATTATGGCTCACTGCTGACATGCTTTATGAACTCCTCCTCTATGATGTCTTTCCAATAAAATCCCCTAGAAACGGATGGGATTTCCGCTCTCTCACCATCAATCCAAGCATTTCTTTCCCCCGTCTGCACTACTGTTTCAGCCACCCCTCAGCTGGCCCATGTGACACTGCTGCTTGCCCTGCACCACTGCATTAAAATGGAAAGCTCCACTCCCTATAATGGGACGCTGCCAGTTTTGTTTTATGCAGGATAGCAGGTTTGATGTCTCATCACTGTCAGCGCCACACAAGGCATTACAGGCTCACTTGACAGCCAGAGGCAAGTGGCTGGAATTCAGTCAGCTCCCATCCCACACAGTGCCAAGGTAGAAGTTGCTGGAAAACGTAACAATGGTGGACACACTGTTCATTAGGTACTCCAAGGGACCGGCTATGGATGCCATTCACAAGAGGCATCTGGGAGTGGATATAATGCGCCCAGGAAGGAGCAAGGTCGGCAGACGACACAGAGAAGGGGTTCTCATTACCTGCAAAAGCAGAGCATTGTGAACATTTCAGCAAGGGGCTCCCACGCAAATATTTCCCTGTCACCTGTGATGAACCCTGTATCACAAGGGGGTGGGGGTTGCAGAGAGCTGGGGTTGGAGGAGCTATTCATTTGTCGCCTCAATTTAAAGAAAATCTCTTATAACCATAACCAAGCTGGAAACAGCTACATTGTGTGTTTGTGTGGCGTATGTTGATAATACAATGGCGCGTTTGACTTGTGCTGCTTGAAATAAGACTGCTTCAAATGAGAGGCTGAAAACCCTGAGAAGACATCTTGTCTGCTCCCTGGCAAACATGCCGGGAAGCCCTGCCTCTTGTTGCAAAGTGATCTATTCCAAAGGAACTTTATCAACAGTGGGCATGACCTAAAAACCTGGACAGATGGATGGTTTCATCCCTAATCTCTCTATCACAGGAGAGTTCAGCATAATCCGGGGGGCGGTGGGGGTGAGGGGCGACACCACCACAGGCAGTAAAATCAGCCCTGCCCTTCCCTTCGGTTTGTGGCAGAGTTTTAACCCGGGACTCTTAGGAGTCCTAAAGAACCCATTCCAACACATAGCCATCAGGGCTGGGAGTGGAGATAGTGCATGTCTCTGAGAAAATCCTCATTCCAGCTATTTAGAGAATGGCCTATCAGCCTCATGAGAGGACTTGTTCTCTCCATGCATCTGGATGCAAGAGGTTTGCACATGTTTAGGAAACCTGGGCAGGTTTCTGAGAGTCAAACCTCCAGCCATGCTGCTCTGGCCTACAATCCACTCTCCTGCTCTGGATTGTCAGCTGTGTGCGCAATAAATCCCTCACCCCCACAATGCATTTGCAAAACTTCTCCTCTCCATTCCCTCCGACAGTCACACATTCAGCGTGTGTTTGTGGCAGCAAGGGTTCAATAAAAATCAAACTGCCTCCACACTACAGCAAAACCTGGGCTACAGCAGGTGACTCTCCAGGATGGGCAAATGTTAGCCAGAGTAGGGAAGTAAAGTACTAAGAACATGCATGTACCCTAGTAAAATGAAGCATCACTCCTCTGACCAGAGCAAGCAGCATTTCAGGGGCATAGAAGTTTCAGAGCCAAGCAAATCCTCCAGAGTCCTTCCACCCCATGCACTATGTTGGAAAGAATTAACTGTTCCGAGGGGAGACTTTACCCCATTCAATCACCAGGTGAGCTTGCTCATCCAGTGCTCTAGGTGGAATATCTATGGGGATACTGAACTTGTCTCCCCTTGCACTGCCACTACTTACATGTTGCCACTATGGGCTGGGCAAGCAGCTCCCTTTAGCATCCCTGTTGCTACAGCACTGCTGGTGCACAGTACGTGCGGTTTGTCAGTGATGAAGCCCTGGCCCAACGAGTTTACAGGGTGAGCTAGGGAGGGAACGTAGAGGAAACATAATGAGATCGGCCAGAGCAGGAATGGAGTCTGCACATCGCCCTGCTGTTTGGCTTTTCTGTTAAACAGCAAAGTAAACCAAGAAGGCCTCACCCCGCTGACCGCCAAACAAATCAAACAGGGCTTCCCTCAACCAAGCAGAAGGAAAAGGATTAGGGGAGTCAGCCACTCCAAAGCAAAGGTCTAAAGTGGGGCTCATTTCAGCCATGTTCCAAGTCCTGCTCTGCTTCCCTGTTATTACCCCCCCCCCATGCCTCCAGCACTGCCTAGCACCATCCCTTTTATAGTGTGTGGGAGTTTAATTAATCCCCCACAGCTGGCCCAACCCACCCCCAGGACAAGCAACTGGGCTCCTCCTGTTAGCCAGAGGAAGAGCGTTAACTCCCTCCTGTCCAGCCTCTGCACAGCTCTAAACACTCCACCATAGCATGAACGTGAACAAGGGTGCAGCAGAGGGGACTCAAGTGAGAGAGCCTGAGATAAACCTATTATTATGCACTAGCCGGTCAGTCCTTTCGTAGGGCCAGATTTTCAAAAGTGTCCCGCACCCCTTGTTCTCAGGCGGGGGTGATGGGGGAAGGATTCTCCATTGTTCTCAGCGGGAGCTGCTGGGTCCTGGGCTCTTTAGAGAACCTGAACTGTTATATGGATATACAGCTTTAATGACAGTTTGGGCCACTGTCCAACATGAAGGCCAGGAAGGGAGACATCCTTGCTGCCATTTGAGAAGGACACACACACGCTGGGGACTCCGGGGGATCCTGCCAGGCAAAGATTTAAAGTGACATTGAGAGCCGTGACGGATGTGTCACTGTGGATAAACCACAATGATCCTGTGGCACAAGTTTAGGAGGGCCTTAGTTCCACAGTAGATTAAAAAGTTTCCTGCTAATTTCTATGAGCTCTTTGGTTCCTATAATTTCCCCCCAGATTCTTAGCCTGCTGAGTTCTCATTGACCCAGAACGACTTGTGCCGGGGACTGGCTGGCTAGCGGAATGGTGATGCTGTTTTGCATCTCTTGTTTTCCCTTTAGCCCCCTGGCATGCATCTCTTATTGCTGCATCTCTTTTGACCCTGAACAACCAGGAAGCAATGTCATTAGGAAAGAACTGGATCAGGCCTGTACTAGATGCCCAAAATCATACAGCATTTGAATAATCTCTGGAACAGACAGGCTTCGTCAGAGAACTCTCAAGTGCCCCAGAGTAACATTAAGGTAACTCCCTCTGCCACCCAACTGCACCCTCTCCCCATACATACCATTGCCTGTCATTTCTGAAGCCCCAAATTCCCTCACCCCCTTCCATATACTTTGTCAGCTGCTGCATGTGCTGTTTCCACAGGTCATGGGGCAGTAAATATTTGCACAGCAGTGGACAAGGAGAAAGCAAACAGGGTTTCCTTATTTATGAGCCTTGGCACCAGATGCCTGGACAGCTCCAGACGATGTTTCTTCTTCCCTAGTCCAGGCCTCTTGGAACAAGGACACAGCCAGGCCATAGAACTCCCAAGTTTTCATCTGTGAATTGTGCCCCTTGCCTTCTCTCTCCATAGCACGTTGTGTAATGTCTACTGCTCTTTGGGTGCAGGAATGGGGCAGCAGGAAATCTGGGGGGAAGGCACGGGAAGGAGTGGAGCGTGTGGCAGGGGAGGAATGTGTGTGAGAGGGAGGGTGTGAGAGGGAAGCAGGAGCTGGGTGTTGTGGAGGAGAGGGAAGTGACACTGCAGGAGGGTTTTGAGCTGTATTTATTTTATCTGGAGGCTAAATGTGGCAGACAAGGAAGCATCTGCAGTTCTGGCTTCCTCAGCTCGAAGGGGCTCTTTTTTACTATTACTGAGCTGCCTAGACTGCAACCAAGCAACCCCGTCTCTAAGGGTGTGTCCACACTGCAACCAAAACCCCACAGCTGGCCTGTGCCCGCTGACTCAGGCCTGCACACTCAGGCTAAAGGGCTGTTCAATTGCAGTGTAGATGTTTGGGCTTAGGTTGCGCCTGGGCTCTAGGATCTTGCAAGGTGGGAAGGTCCCAGAAGTTGGGCTGCTGCCCAAGCCTGAACCTCTACACCGCAATAAAACAGTCTTGCCAGTCAGAGCCCCACAAGCTGGAGTCAGCTTGCATGGGTCAGCTGGGGGCTCTAATTGCAGTGCAGAGATACCCTACAAGGGTGAAACACTGGGACTCTGCCATTCTCTTGAGATGAGATTCCTGACTCTGAGAGTCCAAGAGGGTCACTGAGATCGTCATGGCTCTCTGCACACCTGCGTGCACATACCCACAGACACGCACGTGCACACAGCTCCGTGCATACAGAGTGAAATACACACACACAGATGCAAACCTGTACTGACACACCCATACATTCAGATGCATACACACACACATACAGCTAGGCACGCCAAGATCCACAAACAGGGAGTTACTCTCATAAATGCACATTCTCCCATGCGAGTACAGGCAACTGTGCACAAACTATTGGCTCCAAACTTGAATGGATCCAGAATTATGAAGAGCGGCCCATGAGACAGCAGGACAATAAGGAGAGAAACGTGTTGTCTGGCTGGGAAGCCTTTGTCTACTTCATATGAACAGGGACTAACATCTGCCAGGAGCAGCGCTCTGCCCTGCCATGTGCTGCAGAGAAAGAAACTGTGAAAATACCTTAGAACAGCTGGGTGTCCCAGACACACCTCATCTGCTTCATATCATCCACCCAGAGGCTGATGGGGGGAGGCAGCGGGGGAAGGAGCTGGGGTTCACTGACCCCTCTTTGTGCTGACTGTCTGGGTTTAGGAAGGATTCAGACTCATTACAAACCTCCAGAGTTTTTCCTTTCTTAGATCTCTGTCATGTCACAAGAAGCTTTACTGGGCTTGAAGGGGCAGAAACATGGATCTCATTCCCTAAACTCCTCCGAGGCCAGGCAGCCACACTAAACCGGGGGGTCCTGAGACCCAAACCAGGCTGGAATAACAGTATAAAAGAAAGGAGAGGAATAAGGAAAGTGTGTGGGGAACAGCAAGATATTGGTGCTTTCCTGTGGTCTCTTTAGATGGGAATGAAGAGGAAGAGAAAATTTGAGATCATTGCACTGGTGCCCTTGTGAGGGGCTGTATAAAGTCCCATTCCCTACAATTCATAATGGGCTGAAGGGATTCGACCCTGCAGGGGCCTAGCAGTGGCTTTCCCAAATAAGCTTAATGTTGCCCACAAGCGTCATAGATCAGTCACACTGGTTGGCACACTGCATTCTCAGTGTACTGGGGCAGGAGCAGGGACCGGCCATTCTTCAATGGCAGCAGCATCAGGGAGCCAGTTCCCTCATGTCTCAAATGAGGAACAGCGTGAAGGCAGGAATTGGTGGCATCCATGAGGTGCTGTCTGCATGGGTCAAGATTCTTTCCCTAGTTCATCTAACCCTGGTTTGCTTCTTCACTTCATCTAAGCCCCCTGAACCTGCTGTCCTCTCCCTAGGCATTGTACTCAGCGCCCTCCACCTCGCCATGCAGGCTGTGTTTGCAAATTCAGGCAGCTTTCCTTTTCGCTCAGAGAGGGGAAGCCATCTCCTGTGCAGGAAAGTCCATGAGAACAAACCCACTTGGTGACTTCCTGGGGATCCACAGCAGCCAGGAGCTGTGTCCCAGCGACGAAAGGCTGAGGACAATGCACTGCTCACTACACGCCACACATGGCTTCCCTGCAGGCACCTGGGAGCTGACATCTTGGAGGCCGTGAGTTCCATTATTTTTGCTCGTTAGAGACATAAAGGGGAGCTCTGTCCCAGGCGCTTCTGCCGCTAAGGAATGGAGCTGTCTCTGCACTGGTCTCAGCACATTTGTTATGAAGATGGATACTGGTCTGTCAATCCAAGTCGTGGGGTGTTACAATCCCCCGCTGAACAGTACTGTGACGAGCCTGACTGATGGCCACGCCTAGAGTTAACCCATTAGCAAAGTCTCCGAACTGGCAGCCAGAGAAAGTGGGCTGGGCCTTCACTGTCTGCCCTTTTGCTCACCGTTACGCCAATGCAAAATGTGAAATGCAACTCTTCTGCTTCACTATCATTGCACAGTAGGGTAAATAACCACACAAGGGGAAGGGCAACGGAGAATCAGGCCCCCCATGCGTGTGCTCTGTTTTACCTGAACATGAGCCCTGGCAAGTCCCATGGTCAGCAGGCCTTCCAGGTGACCTCTGGAGACACGTCTCTTTGGCTCAGCCAGCTGGAGCCGTTCTGAGCGGTTACCTCCTCCATTGAATTGGTGGCAGAGATGTTGAGCTGGTTCAGTGGGAAGTCTCCTCCCCGATCCAGGCTAGTAGACTCACATAGAGGTTTGCCATATAGCCAGGGGAGAGTTCCTGGAGTGAGGACTGGGTAAAAAAAGAGTAAGGAGCTCAGGATTTGATCCTCTTCTCCCTCGTGCCCCAATCTGTGAACATACAGCAGCCACAACAACCCATTTCTGTAGGAAGGAGTGTGGGGGTCGGCAGCTGGCCCCATTTCTCTCTTGTTATCTCTGCTTTTTCTTACAGGGAATGTAAATTTCCCTAAGGAAATAAATTGTCACTGACACCATCTGACTGAACCCGCTGGAATTTCTGGGATGTGTTTACAAAGCTCCTAATAAACATCCCAGGCAAGCCCCAGGATGGGATTCAGGAACAATGCCTGCAGGGAGAGGAGTCAGACCATATGCATACACATGGTTTATGTATGTATTGTCTAGAGTACATCTCCTTGACACAATAAAGCCGCTCTCCGTGCACACTGCCAAGGTTCTCGCGGCATCCAGGAGCCTACCGTGCCCATGAACTCAGCATTCTGGATGCCTAAGCTGTGGGGGCAGGGCAGGCCTTCCTTTTTAACCCTGTGTTACCTGAGGGGAACTTTCCTCACATAAAGTCTGGCTACGAATGTGGCACCTGTGCAAAGTGGCTGATTTTTATGGATGTTGTAATTATTTTTAAGAGGCTTACAGAAGTGAGTCGGATTCATTGGCTTAACGCTAGAGAGAAGCTAGAAAGCACTAACTTTCATGCTGAAAACTCACAGCACCTATGGAGATGGAGCTTATAGCCATACACCTCCACAGGTGCCTCTTTTTAAGGGTCAGAGCTAGGAGAAGCCTCTGCATTCAGAACTCAGGGTAACCGTCTTGCTAGCCCCCAAATGCCAGCTTGTGGCAGGTAAGCATATGCAAAATGGCTTCCAATGAAATAGCATTACACAGTCCCTTGCAGTGCCTCCGACAATCCCACTCACTGGGGAGCGAGATGCTGATGTGCAGCACAGTGTCTCCGTTTCCATGAAAAGGAAAATGTCAGGTTGCCACCTCTAGCTCTTGGACGGTGCCGGGGAAACGGCAAGTTTCAGGCATCCTCATTTTGTAGGAAGAAGCACAGGTGCTGCTTTGCTAGTGTCGAATATCATGACATCAGCTCAGTCCCCTTTATTTATAGTTCAGCTAGCACTGCAGCAGTCCAGGTAGCCTGGGGCATTCCTGGGGGAAAGGTACCTATACAGATGGCACAGTAAAAATCTTTTTCTCGTGTTCTGTAGAGGTTTCCTGGCACGTCTGATAAGTTTATGGAGGGGATGTTATGATGGGATAGTTTAATTTGAGCGATTGATTTTGGATTATCGGCAGATAAGTCTGCTCAATGGTCTGTGGGAATGCTGGATGGGATGGGAACTGAGTTACTGCAGAGAATTCCTTTTTGGGTGCTGGCTGGTGAGTCTTGCCCACATGCTCAGGGTTTAGCTGATTGCCATATTTGGGGTCGGGAAGGAATTTTCCTCCGGGGCGGATTGGCAGGGGCCACGGAGGTTTTTCGCCTTCCCCTGCAGCATGGGGCATGAGTCGCTTGCTGGTGGATTCCCTGCAGCTTGAGGTCTTCAAATCTCACTTTTGAGGATTTCAATAACTCAGTCATGGGTTCGGGGTTGTTATAAATGTGTATGGGTAGGGTTTTGTGGCCTGCCTTGTGCGGGAGGTCAGACTAGATGATCATATTGGTCCCTTCTGACCTATGAGTCTATGAGTCTATGAGTCTTCCTTTTTCCAGGAAGAGGCACCCAGAGGGAAGGAGAGTTTACCCTCCAGGTTTTATGGCAGCAGGGGGCAGAGAGAAACATGAGAAGTCATCTCTGTCTCAGCAAGATCAATTCCAACTCCTTCTCTGCAGCTGGGACACATTCCTTTGTGGAGCTGTTTGTAAAGACTCCAGCTCCTGGCAAAAGTTCTTGGCACTGATAAAAAGCAAACCGGTGTTTTCATCTTCATATTGGCTTTGTCACATAAGCAGAAGTGGGTTTGGGGCAGTGGGAAAATGGGAATCTTATGCAAAAAGTGTGAATTTTCTACCTAATGCAAATTCAGTGGTTTTCTTAATTTTGTCCAAGAATTTCATTATTTTTCCCATGCAAAGCTGGGTTTGCCAGGGGACGTGGTGAATCATTCTCAGAGTCCAAGTTCATGAATGGCTGTGAAATTGCCATTTTGTGCTTGTTGAGTACTTACAGGGTAAATACTGGTTGTTCTAGCAGTCAACAGGCCCAAATCTGTGAAGGTACACCAGGACTGTATTCAGATTTATACAGGAGGTCAGACTGGATAATTCCAGTGATCTCTTCTGGCCTTGAATCTATAGATCTAGGAATCCCATTGTTTCAATAAAAGCTACACAATGGCATGGCGAGTAAACAAAAAACTTCCAAGTTTGGGATGCAAAATAATTCTTCAGTTTGCACTCGGCCTGTGCTGAGCCCTGGCCATGGTTAGCTGTGACCCCATCATGGTGCAATACTAGGCCTCCTCAGGCTAACTCCCAAACACCCTGCTTCTGCAGGTGTGGCCGAGCTGGTGGGAAAATGCTACAGACTGCAGGGTGATTTATTCTTTTCCAGCCCACTTCAGTGGCTGTCCCCTTTCCTCTAAATCCATGTGAAACACAGAAAGTGACTGCTCTTCTAGGGAGTCTCTGGGCCCTAGCCTCAGCTCAGGCATCTGCCATCAGCAGGGAAATAAACATATGGATTCTCATGCACCGCGGCCTGCAGGAAACTGCAGGGGCATATCCTGTCACCTGTTTCTTCACCATTCCTCCCCACACGCTAAAATAGTTATGTAAAAAGTAGACATTAAAATTTAGAGGACACTAAATTGAAATTAAACTTGTGTATTTTGAGAGGAAATGAGTCCTGTAAGATGATCTTACTGCCATACGCTGATGATTGATGTTAGTTTATTTGTAGGCTACCGCAAAATCCTGGCAAAAGAAAAGGAATGAAATACAGTTAAGTGCTTTTGAGGCTAGTGATATCAGGCAGTTAAGGCGACATCCAGGACATGAACACGCACGGTCACACTGCAAAGCATTCTAGGCAGCCATGGTGGGCGAACCAACACAATAAAAGCTGAACCAAATCTTCTTCTAGACCTCCGAATAGAACCCTGGAGCTTTCATCTAGAACTCCAACCGAAATCTTGGCCTAGACCATAACAGCTAACAGCTACTCAGGAATGAAAAGATCAGTTGGATTTATTTTGTGGGACAGTAGACTGACTGAATGAGGCACTTCCCTGATGCCTTGCGATTTCTCCTGAAAGTGGGAGCACCAAAGCCCCATTCTATTCTATATAAGGTCTTACACTGCCCTCAGTGCTGCAACCAAGACAGGTCAGAGGGATCCAGAAAAGCAACTGAAGAGATCCTGCAAACTTTGTAAGAGTTATGCATCAGCCATGGGTGACATGATTCACAGAGCTCCAAAGGCTTTGTCGTTCTATAGAGAAGTATGTTGTTCTCTGCCTAAAGATTCCTGGAGCCCATTAGCTGGCTCTGTTCCCTTTTTCTTACAAGACTGCAGAGCTGGTCTGGCTACAATTTGCATAATGTTATTCATAATTACTTGAGGAGCAAATAATTTCCTTTCCCTGGAACTGGGGACTTTTTCATTTCATTTCTTTATTTTATGTACATACATACATATATACATATGTATAAAAATTCCTGAAATCGATATACTGACAGCTGCTGGAAGCTGCAACTTCCTTGAAATGCAAGCAGAAACAGCCTCTGCTGTGGTTTGCTGATCCCTTTTAATATTGTGTTTTTAAAAAAACAAGAATTGTCAATTGAACACCGGTGCATTATAGAACATTGTTAACGTGGCCCTGGCCATTTGCTAATGCATTCAAGGTTATCCGGTGCCTCTCTCAACCTTGCATGGCTCTCTCGGTATCTCTCTTCAAATTCTCGTCTTTCCCATTCAGCACTTACTTAGGAAGGGATCGGTGATATGGTGTGCTGATATTTGACACCCAACAAAGTGTTGAGCATTTCTTAATAGGTGCTAGGTAACAATGTCCTCCTACCCTCAGGTTGTTTTCAGCCAAGTGTGTCTTGAAGATGTAATTCTGCCTGGTCTTTCATTGGTGGAGTGTGGTGTCACTCAATATGCTGTGGAAAAGGTAAGCAGAGATCTGTGAAAACCCACCGGGACTGGTGTCTCCAATGTAGAGAAGATTCTAGCTCTCCTTGTTGTGTAGTGCAATTTGGCTCTTAATAAAAAGCAGTTGTTATTTCTCTTGATCCTCCCCCAGACTCATTATTCATAAATCAGTACTCTGTAAAGAATATATGTGGTGCCCTGAGGCTGGTAATTTGGGGAAAAGTTTCTCATTTCAGGTTTATCTAGAATAGTTTTGCTTTGCAAATGGATGATCAGATTATACAGTAGATAGATAGATAGACAGATAGATAGATAGATAGATATCCCCGCACTGTACATTAAATGAGACCCTATCAATATATATATGAGGACTATGGAGCCAAATGCTAATGTATTAGATTAGAAAGATTTATACAAATAATTTGCTCTATGCATGCAGCACTCTAAGGTTTCAGGGCAAGTCATTCTGCAAACTTCACAAAAGAAGCATCACTTGTCTTTGCCCAAATTCATCAAAGACACTGTGGAGCCATCTTCTAGAAGGAGCTGTGGAAGCCCTGTTGCTTGTGCCAGTAAAAACTAGTCTAGGGAACAAAGTACTGAGGAGATAATCTTGCACTGGTCGATGCATGGACAACATATGACAATGTCTTTTCCAGCTCTAATGCTAGTCTGATTTTATGTCTATGCTATATTGTTGATTATCTCCCATTATGTTGGTGAGATGTTGTAAAACCTGTTTCAGTTCTACGTGGGAAAATGCAGGTTGATTTCACAGGAGAGCAAGAAACATCCCTGGCCGCTTCCTCCTCTCAGAAACAAAGCAAGGGAGGTGGGTGTAATCTCCACAAAAAGGAGGCAAGAGTGTAAATGTATCAAATCCAACCCAACGAACGGGAGCCCACCCAGAGTATGTGTGACTACAGTCCAGTGAACCACATAATCCACTCCAGAGTTTGATTAGGAACCCTGGGTAAGCAGCATAGCCTATCAGTGCCTTGTATGCAAGCAGGAAAGCAGGTCCTCCTGTGGGTTATTAATAAAGTGAACATTTAATGGTTAGCACCCCTGCTAGTCTCTTCCATCACTTACAACAAGGAAACACTGCAGGGAATTAAGAGAGATTCTCCACATCAGCTTAACCAAACAGCCAAGAGTGAGAATGGAAAAGTTTAGCACAGTGCCCTGTGCTATGCACTTTATGGATCTCTCTCCCCTGCCCTGTGCCTATGCAGACAGCTCATTAACATAACTGGAGTTCCAAGTAGCATGTAGGGGGGAGAAAGAGAATCCATCCCCTTACCAGTGGCTTTGCCTTGGCACAGCTATTAAAGAAAATCTGCAGCCCTTATAACTCCACTTAGGAAACTCGAATCCTATTTAATGAATGATCATTAACTGGGGACACTTCAGATGATAAAATGGTTTTAGGAATGAGCAATTAGATCTTAACACTTAGGCCATGTAACTCATTTCTAATTAAACTCACTGTAAATTATAGCAGTGGTATTTATTTTTTAATGAGAAATAAAACTGAAAATAAATTGCAAACGTTCTAAAAATGGAGAGGGAGACAGATAGAAGGAAAGAGAGGAAAAGATAGGGAGGATGGAGAGGTGGCACAAAAAGAGAAAGAAAAGGTGTTATTATGAATCACCCCGTTTGATCTATCTGTAGTAACATAGCAGCAACCTACATATATCCCTTTCCCCTGCTTGGGGACCCCTTGCAAAATCAATTCAAATTACAGACTTTTCCCTAAAGGTGGGTAAATCACAGAAGCTCAGAAGGTTCCGTCTGGTTATCAGGGTTTCCCACCAGGAATCAGAACATCTTCCCTTCCCCTCCAGATCCAGCTGAGACTCGACAAGTACAAATGTGGTCCACAAGGAAACATGTTAATGATCACAGGTTCAAACTGGTCATGGAGGGAATCTGCTACTCTCTGAGCAAATGTTAATCACATCCCTCAGAAAGCAGCCTGCCAGGTTGGGGAGAAACATGGAGGAGACTGCCTATCTATCACAGGAAGCAAATGGGGAGCTCAGAAATAGGGAGGGAAAGGAAGATCTCAGCTAAGTGAGGTGAGAAAGGCTTGGCGTATCATTAACATGACTTGTGTGAGGACTGTGATACTGTCGTTACATTCAGCTGAGGCTAGGCAAAGGGCTATGAGGTTTACCGGCATTGTGATGAGTTAATATCTATTTTGTCCCCCGAGGGACCATTGCAGTCATTCTGAGCTCTTTCTTTTGCTAGCTGGCCCAGTCAGATTTCTTGTCAGGGTAGGAGAGGGACTCTGAGATCTCCCAGATCCTGTATAGTTTATGTCAGAAATACAGCAACTTTATGATACCATCCTGGAGAGTAACCCACCTCAGAGTCTGGAGGAGCAGTGTATACGGCTACTTCAGAGAAAGGAGGCTGCGGTATCCAGGATATGTCTAATGCAGATGTAATTTACAGTTAATTGGATAGTTACTGCGTACAAAATAAATTCTAAGTGATTATTACAAACCCAGTGAGGTTTCATAGCTGCGTAACAAACTTCCATATATAAACATATATCCATGACCTATTGCTAATCCCAGTAAAATAATCCTTTCATAGTTAGTTCACCAAAACCCGGGGGGCCTATTGCACTGTGCTATAATAATACTTCTCTAGTGCCTTTCACCCAGTGGTCTAAAAGCACTTTAATTAGATTCACTGGCCTTCCTGTGACCTAACTATTATTAACTCCAGTATACAGAGGGGAAACTGAGGCACTGAATGGGAGGTGACTTACCCAAGGTCACACACACAGCCAGGAAGGGAACCCCAAACTCCTAACTTAGTTATAGCCACTGTACAAACAACCCCAGTTCTGTTTTCCTCTGTTCCCAAGGGGCATCACCAAACCCAGAGCCTATCCTGTAGCATTACTATTTTTAAATGGAAGTAGAAAACACTGTCTTAAGGGGGGGTTGCAGGGAGATCCCAATTCCCAGGACTTAGAACTTAATATTAAGGAAGAGCAAACTGGTCTGGATGAACTAACTGATACAAAGCTTTGCCCTCAAATCCAGGTTCATATCAGAACCTCACATGAAGGTTCCGATTCAATTTTGTGGACCCAAGACCTTTGGAGAGTTCGCATTGGCTTTAAAGACCCATCCAGTCATTAGGGTGCCTGTCTGAACCAAGCTGAAATTTTGTTCGGGTTCATCCACCTTTAGCATTTTTAGCTGAACTGGATAAAGACCCCTATCTGCTGAATGACCTGTCCCTCACTGGAGAATGGATGCTCTGCCTGACCCAGCAACTCATCTGACCATTATGAGGGGGGCTGCTTACCCTAACAAGCTATGCCTACCCTGTTACTCAGACCACCCTTCCTGTCGCCCAAAGCGGAGTTGCCATTAGACCAATGCAAATGGCCAGCGGTCCATGACAAACCAGTACAAGTATGCTATTTCCCAAAGCTGTGCTGGACCTGTCTCTGCAGAGCACCTGATGCTTGTGCACCCCTTTGGAGCACAACTCTGGGAATGTTCTGCAGCCTCCACTTACTGCCGTTAAAAGCAGCCAGTAGAAAATGGGAGCCTAATCTAGGAGCAAATATAAGTCTCTCTTCCTGGAAACATTCCTACAAGGCCTCTTGGGAGCCTTTCCTTTCTCACTGGGGCTGTTTAAACAAGAGCAGTGCCTTGACACAAGTTTGCACCCTCCTTCTCTGAAAGCCTCACTAATGACTTTTTAGAAGGGGCCCTCTCACCCGGCTCAATCAGCATGGGATTTAGTCTGCGTTGTATGGCTTGCCAGCTGTCTGCACATGGATTTAAATCTGATCTGTGTGGAACAGCGGCAGTTACAGTGCTGAACTTCAGGACAAAAGTAATGGTTATTAACCCCCTTCCTATAAACCAAGCTCGTGTCCTCGAGTTTCCTGGCAATGAACCTCTCGCAGTCTTGGGCTTTGCCTTATTCTCAGACCCCATTGACACTACTTTCGAAACATTTAAACATTGACTCTTCTATTTCAAACACATTTCTCCAGGACTGTTTTCTCCACACGTGGAGCCATGCCAAAATTTTTCTTACCAGTGGTGGCTGCTCTAGGCCAGCATTGAAGCAGGTTGACTGGAGGTCTGGGGCGTGGGAGAAGTTTGCCTTAGCACAATCCATGCTGTAACCTGTTCTATGGATGAACAGAGGACTTCAATCTCCACAGCTGTCCAGGCAGCACCTTTCACCAGCATGAAACTATAAGAAGAAAGAAGGAGTCATGGGTTCTGATCCTGGCTTAGCCACTGACCTGCTGTGTGTGATCGTTGGCATGTTATGCCACCTCTCAGTACCTCTGTTGCCCCTCCTACCTCTGTATGTCTTGCCTATTTAGAAGATAAAGGCTTGGGGTGGGGGGACAGGACCTAGCACACTCGTCCTTGACCTCAGTTGATGTTTCTAGGTGCTATTTTAATGCTAACAATGAGAAAGAGCCAAGAACCTTTGGGAGCTAAGAAAGAATTCAGAATCCTGAAGCAAGAACACAATGGTTATAAATAGAATCGTCTCCCAATGCAAAATTTTCTACCCAAGTAACTACAATGGATGTGATCCCGTATGGTGCTGGGCACCAGGCACTCAATATTTTGCAGGAAGTATTAAGAACTTCATCAAGTCAGATCCAATATTTGGGGCATATCCTTGGGAGTTTAAGAGCAAGCCAGTGCCAGGTGGGCCTCTGTTGTCATGATATATATCCAAAAAGGAGCATGTAATATCTCATCGGAAAACTAACAACTCATTGTCCGTTAATATTCTTGTATGATGTATTTACAGTGAGCCCACAAAGGACTTTATAGTTCTGTTCTTAAAATACATTTAGAAGCTCTGTGTAAATCATGCCTGTTCCAGACAGAGCAATGTGGTTCTGTCTGCTTGAATGTAAATTAAGCCAGGTGTGACCAAAGACAAAGAAAAGCACATTTACATGCAAGATAAACAAAGCCCTCAGGAGAGCAAGGGTTGAAAGAGGAATGCTTAGTAATCTCAATGGGGAATGGAGATCCTTCCTGCCTCGTGAAGTGGGATCAGTGACCCTTGGGAAGATATAAGGCGAGAGAAAGGGGCATTTTGGCACTATCACTTGAAGAAGTAATGGAATCAAAGCCCTTGAAATCACAGAACATTGGGTCCTTCAGCTGTGGGGTTTGAAGTCTCTGGGAACGGCGTTTCAATGAGAAATCTGTTTAGGCAAGGATTGTAATTTGCTGAAATTAAGTTTTAGTCGTAGAAACATATTTTTGCTTTTGTTTGCTTGTAACCTTTTCTATCTTTATTCCTTATAGTTGGTATCACTTAAATCTACACCTTTTTTATTCATAATTTTTTTTCTAACTATAAACCAGTTCAACGCTATGATTGAACTAGAATGTTTGTTAAGCCCAGTTAAGGTCATAAGATGCTGGGTACCATCTCTTTAAGGAAGTAGCAAACTTAATAGTGTCTCTCAGTGTTCAGCAAGCAGACTGGACACTACAGGGCAGATAGTTTTTAGGGAAATTCAGTTTTAGGGTCACGCCACAAAAAAGTAAGTGGGTGGTAGAAGCCAAGCTGTGACATTCATGCTTGTAGGCTGGCTGTTTCTCTCAGGGCTGTGAGCCACAGCAGCGTAGCACTGAAGGCTACCAGAGTTGCTGGGTAGACAGTGGCACAACCCTTTACTGATTTGAGGGTGAACCTCAAACCATGACACTCCCTGCCCAAATCACTCCACAAAGGTCACCCAACATCAAGTTTTTCTGGCTGTCACCTATTCCTGACATGATTGGAATTACAGCTCTGTTTAGCTTGGTGCCAGGTTGCTCCAACCTGGGGTGGACAGGAATTCAGAGAAAGGCTTGGACTCCATTTACCAAGCCCCTGAGCCACAAACGCCTTAAGGGCAACATTTCCTTTTTAATATCTGTTTATTTGTATCTTCAGAAACTACTCACCTGTAGGTACCAAGGAAGTTACGCAGGTGGATAGGCACATACAGAAAAGAGAGAGAGAGGTGAGGGAAAGGATATCAGTTGGTAACTGAAACGCTATTCTTCTGCTATATGCCATTTGTTATACAGCTCACTGGAGCAGACGTATCAAGGCAATGAAGCATGGCTCTGTGCAGCATCAATGTATCAGATAGATAGATAATTATACATATTTTTATTTAAAAAATTGATTTTTTTTTCATTTCCCCCCTCTGATTTTTTTCTTGAAAATTTCCTAGTTTTACAATGAAAACCCGAAAAAATTATTTTCTCCCCCCGGTTTTGGCTTTCACAAATGTTCAGGGTTTGTTTTTTTCTCATCAAAAAACAGAAAATTTCCCACCCGAATTTTTCAACCTAAAAATGTTGACCAGCTGTAATGAAGATGTCCCTTGCAGCACTGGTGTACACAGGTGCGTACATATGTAGATGCTTTAAAATTGATGATTGTTGCAGTGACTGTCATTGCCCTGGTGATTGGGTAGGCTTAGTTAGTCTGGGTTTCAGTATAGAAATAAAGAACTGAACTCTAGTTATCTGGGCATGCTAAACAGTGTAGCTTTAATCCGAGGCCAATGTTGCCCGTCTTGTGTGTTGTGAAGCGAGTGTTAGCTAAAGCCCAACAGCATTCAAAGCTAACATGGGACTGTCTATTCAGGCTGTCATTTTTTTCATCATTCACATTCCTTGTATTTTCTTTAGCCAGATCTCAAGATCTGGCCTCTTTCATGAGCCGTAACATGGTGATGTGTCCCCCAAAAGGGTGAATATTTTGCACCAGCCCGGGTGTTGGTTGTTTCGAAAAAGTATGACCGAAAAAGTGCTTTTTTCCCCCAATTAGCCGGCAATCAGCTAAATGCCTCCTCCCATTTAGCACTAAGAGAAAGGCAAGATGACCCTGGTGCCGCTACATCACGCCCTGAGGATTGTGATCCTCAGAACCCATGACCTAGTCCTGGCACATAATATAGTGGGATTTTATCCCAATCTGTGTCTAAGATTTGCTGTAGGGTTTTTGTATGTGTGACCACAACGTTTGGCTCGGCAGACAGGCACAAAAGATAAGTGTGTGTGCGGGGAGGAGGAGCAGACAAAGGGGTGTGTGTGACTGATTTTCCTAACACCCCTCCAGCAGAGGACAGAGCTATAAAAGTCGCGTGTGTTAACTTGCCATTAACATTCTCTCTCTTGCTAGTGCCTGCAGGAGGTGCCTTTGGGATGATGTCTAGTGTTTGCTGAATTTGAAATAGCCTGTGTTTCAAAAGGGAGATTTACAAACATGACTCCCACTGTCTCTGTCAACCTCCACCTCCTGAAACCTAATTTGATCACTTCCCATTACATAATGTACAATTCTAACACCTGCAAGACTGGTTTTGTAATATTATTACTTCTCCTTAAAACACATTGATTCCCCGTCAGTTTCATCTATACCTCCACTTCCCCTCTTGCCCATTTCCCACTCTCCCCATCTTATTCCAGTTCATCAGGAGACACTGACTGGTCCATTTGGAAGGTAGCTGAGTCTGCACCCCCGCTGCCAATTTGGCCCTGCTGTTCCCTTCTGAAATGGTATGTGCATATGGTAGAGGCAGAGCTATGTAACCAGGTCAATGTTAAACACATGCCCCTTTAGAAAGATTATATGGAATGCGTTTTCCATGGCTTCGGACAGCTGTGCTCTGGCAGTATCATCTGTCTTTTAATGGTGCCCTGCAGAGTTCTAAAGTTGCCACAACTTAGACGAGAGAGAAAGAAACAAAGCAAGAAAATTAGTGGAAAGAAAGCAGCCAGTACTAGAGGAAACAAAGGCGGCACGAGGCCTTCCGACCCGTGGTATTTGCTAAAGGTGTCCTGTTAAAGCTTGTCCCTGGCCAGGCCTGCTTCTGTTTATTGAGCCTCAGGCCGACGTCTTGCATTTCAGGTGACAATCGTAATAATCATTAGTGGGGGAGTAGTGTTTCCGCCCATCTCATCATCTCACAACATGAGAAATGCCTCTGAAGAGCAGTTCCCCACTAACCCCATGCTGTAATCCGATCTGAGGAAGGAGGAGAGTTCAGGTTGGAGTCTAATGACTTCTAACTCCAGGACTAAGGAAATGGCAATCAAAGGGCTTGTTAATGATATAAAGGGCTACTGTGCTGCTGTGACACCCCCAGCTCTTGAATTGCTTAGCCACCTGGCTGGGAAACAAGGAGGACCTTTGGAAGAGCGTGGGCTCACACACTGCCCATGCACAGGAGCTGGGGTCCCCTGAGGTTGGTGCTCCGTACTGCTCTAAAAGGGAGACACCAGTTCAAATACCTCTTCCAGCACCTTGCTCCACGAGCCATTGGGAGGTGCCGTGGAGGCTGAACTTGTGGTGGGGAGCGGAGAAGTGGGCATTCAACCCCTGGAGAAAGGCAATAGGTGCATGTCCTAGTGAAGAGGCAGTACATTCAGCCCCCGAGCCAGAAAATCGCTTCCTGTCATTCAGCAGTGACTCCTCCTGGCAAAGTCAGGAAACTGTAAACCTCGCCTTGTTGTTCCCTGCACTGACCGTAACTCGTGTGCTGCTAGAGCCAACCCATGGTTCCATTATTGTGTTTTGAGAGGGTATAATGAACTCATGGATGCTCAGGAGAGGTTTAAGCCTAAGGATGGTAAAAGCACAAATGGAGTGGGAGGAGGGGCCAGACTGGGAGACAGGGAAATGGGGCAGGATCAACTGGGAGACAGGGGAATAAAGAAGGAATCATCCAGAGACCTGAAGACAGAGCAGGAATGGGAGGGGCCACAGTAAGTCCGGGCAAGTTGGCAGGTCATACAGAGATGTTCTCACTCTGGGAAGTTTGGATCCAGATCCAAACAGTTCCAGAATTCAGGGGGTCTGTATCCAGGGTTTTGATTCTGCCAGAGACAGGAATTGACTGTGATGTTTGAATCCCAGTGAGGATCTGACCTTCCCCTGTTCAGGCTGGTGGTGGAGATTTAGGCTCAGCATAAGCCAAAGCCCCTTGCACTGACACCCAAGCCACCTTCCGACACAGTAGCACTGAACATCTATTGCTGTCCCTCGAATCCCCCGTGTGGAGGTGAGGGGGCCTTACACAGCTGCTTGGAGCTGCCTTGGATAAATATCCGACAGCTGAAACAGGGAAAAATGGGGCTAGTTCTTTAACTGCCAGCATGAGCCTATACATCACATCAGCCCTGGCACCTATTTTCAGGAAGGAATCAAAGGGCTCCTTAGTGAGAAGGGATGGAATGACAGGTAGAAAGGCCAGAGGATAAATCCTGCTGCCTACTGGGACTGTTAAATATTAGGAGAGATTAGTGTCTGACAGGGCAGAGAAGGGTAGCAGCCCTGCTAAACAGTCAGAGAAATGCATGGAATTCCTCCTCCTTTGTCCGTGTTAAAGCAGAACACTTAGGGTGAAAAAAATACCATTGATTTAAATTAAGGAAGAGACTGTGCTCCAGTCAGTTACACACTAAGCCCCTTCCCGGAGCTAGCTCCTACCAAGAGAATTGAGTCAGCCTGGCTCTCAGCTGTGTGGCTGAAGGCGTTCTCACTCCTATTGCTGCTGTTGCTGCTGTCCCATGATATGTAGCAGCACTACAGTAGGGAGGCCTGCAAGAAACATAAGGAATTGTGCCTGCAGAATGAACTGGACTGGTGCTCAGCTTCTCCACTCCGTCTCCTGGATCTGCCCCATCAGCCCATCCCCCTTTCTGCCTCTGAAACTCATCGGTGGCAAAACTAGGAGCCCTGATTCATCACTGGTGCAGCTGCTGCAGAAGTAGTAACACTGGAAGCAGCTAATTGTAAACAGGACCCAGGCATTTCCCCCACTCTCTAACCTTGTCCACAGGACAGATTATACTGATGCTAGCAGCAGAAGAGCTGCACTGGCGCTAAATTGCAAGCCCCGATTTTCCTGGTATAGACAAGGACAGAGAGAGCAAAGAGCCCCAGAAGGAAATATTTCCCACCTGCAAAGTTGCTCCCCCAGCCTAGGACAGACATTCCAAGTCCCAGGCACTCCTTTACTTGTGATTACCCTGGCCTCTGTGTTTGCCACCTGTTCATTTACTTTGGGGGCAATCCCTGCTTCAAGGTGGAAGGACACCCACAGGTCTGAAGTACTGTTCCAGGCTTCTACAATGGCCCAATAGATGTCACATCTCAACACCTGTCACAGGAGGCGAGCTAGTCCTGTAGGAGGAGATTAATGTTGGCATCTTTCTTCTGTGCACTGACGTCCCCAGGCTTTCCTTCCTCTTCACTCCCAGCCCCTTTTCATCCTCCTATCCCTCCCATTTATCTCCCACCCCTCTTTGCCTCTCTTTCCACCCTATCACTGTCTCACCTTCCTCACTGGCACCCTGGCAGGAGAAGCAGGGGCTATCGCTCAGGAATGTGTGTGTGTTGTGGGAGGGAGGATTTTGCAGAGGAGATAGAGGGGGTCAATCCAGCTCAAGGGGATTATTCAGGATGATATTTTCCGTGTCCTTGTTACAGGCATCATAAAGCACTTTGTACAGACCAGTCAAATATACGTGATAGGCTGTAAGATATTAAAGAATTGGCCAATTTTCATAGGTTAAATGTCTGGCATGTCACGGCTTATTAGCTAGCTGAAGATCGTGTGTGGCAGTGACAGGTGTGTGTGATTATGCATATGAGTGTGCGGGGGAAGGAGAAGTGTGTCCATGTACATCTGTAGAAGGGGCAGGCAGGTGAGAGCATAAATGGGAGGGAGAGGAGGGCTTGTATGTGCCTGCAAAGGGAGGGAGGAGTGTGTGTGTGGTGCGTGGGTGCCAGTGGGGAGTGAAAGCCTGTGTGTGAGGAGGTATGTGTAGCTGTGTGTCATCTGTGAGGAGAGATTTGTGTGTGTGTGTAGGGGGAGATTATGGTATATGTGTTTGTGTGTAGCGAGGGCCTGGCATTTGGGGAGAGGGGGAGGAATTGTATGGGTCTAACATGGGATGTTATGAAGTGGCTGCTTCATCTTCTCTCAGGCAGGCGATCCTCCAGCCTGTGCCCGGATTGAGTATGCAGTCTTGTTTAGCCATGTTGGTCCCAGGATATTAGAGAGACAAGGTGGCTGAGGTAATATCTTTCATTGGACCAGTTCTGGTGGTGAGAGAGACACGTTTTCCGTGTAAGATGAAAAGCTCGTTCTCTCACTAACAGAAGTTGATCCAATAAAAGATATTACCTCATCCACCTTGTCTCTGGATTGAGTGACAATGTTTTCTGGTTCAGAGCCCTGCCAGTGCAATATCTCAAGAGCCGTACAATTAAGATAACAGAGGGCACAGCCTGGGATTCCTAGCTACATTCCCATTCTGGATCATGGCATGCCACCTATTGTGCCCTCTACAGAGGTGACAGACACCTTTGTTAGGATCCCATTCAAAGGGAGAATCAGATTATCTGGCAATGAGTTCCTCCTGCTCTCTCCCAGGGCTGCCAATGGTCAGAGACCTAGAAGATCGTGGAAAGCTGGTGCTCCCATGCCAAGAAGCAAAGATGACCATGGAGCTCTAAAGTGGGCTCTGGAGCTATTCTCATTTTGCTTACATTACACAATGAATCACTGTGTGACATGGGAATAGATCCAAAAAGTCCTGCCTATCAATCTCCTGTTCACATTGAACCGGGACATGGGAAGAGAATTTAAGAGTCCTCAAATCCCAGACGCCTGCTCTAAGCAGTAGGCCACAGATAACCACCATTTCCTGCTGTGCTGCTGAGGAAGGGACCCTTTTACAGCTAAATGTTTACAGCTAAATTAGAACTGCATAGGCCAGTTGCAAGAAGAATATCTGTTTCCAGACAGCCTGCATAATGTGGCAGACTCATGGTCCATTCACACTAGAGTGAACATCCTGCATAAGGAAAAGGCAACATTACCAGGGTAATCTCAGAAAGATTCCACTGCATATGCTTGTGCGGGGAAGGGACACACCTGGAATCCATGCTGGCTACACCAGTGCCCACGGTAGCAGTACAAGGTTGCTAGTCATTGCCTCTATAGACACAAATGATGCAAAACTGAAGCAATCCTACTGAGAGTCCCCAGTGAAGGGGACATTTACTGAAGGCAATTCTTCAGTCTGGCCAGCGTGTCAGCCAGAGGACAGTAACCAAGCATCTGTAGGGTATTACTTTGTTTTCCAGGACACTTCTTCTTTCTCATGCAGATGGCCACAGTGACTGTCAAGTAGTAATTTAATTGGTAGATACACACCCCTCCCTGAACAGGAAGCCAAGATGACCGACAGGGACAGCACAGGGTTTCCCCAACGGGGACTCTGAGTACCATGGACAGCTGCCCCACTACAACGCCCTGGTTCCCCATCATCAAAACACTGTCCCCTCCTCTCCAGTGGCAGGGTGTTCTCTCTTATGAGAGCTTATGGTCCCACGCTGTGTCTCTGTGTGACTCCACAAGGAAGGTGTGGAGGTGAGCGATGCCTACATTCTTCCTCTTTGCAGCAGTGGCAAGAGAAGGCTCTCCAATAGCAAAAACCTTTAGAAACTCACCAGGGAGCTCCACTCTTTCTATACACAACAAAGACTCCGGCTCATGCTTGGGTTTATTTTTTCTGGTTCTGTTTCACTTGTATGTCTAATAATGTCAATTCTCTCAGCAGCAATTTCATCAAGATAAAGACCTTTCACAAGTAACACTTTGCTGCTATAATGCCCCTTCTCCCTGTTAGTGCTGTGCTGGGACTTAGCTCCCATGAGTACCTGGTCCAAATGAGCTTTGGGTCAGGACTTACTTCCCAGGACTCCACCGGGCACACTTTGCCAGGATCCACGACATGTTTAGTGGAAGCCGAGGTTACTCCCAGAGGCCATGCTATGAATGCACTGCACGTGGCCACACACTGGAGAAAAATGTTAGATATTTCCTTTCCGGTACAGGTGCTACTCAAAGTTGCACAATACTGATGAGAGATTGCGGAGGTCTGGACTGGTACTGGTGTCATTTTGGGGTCCTGACCTTCTCAATGGCCCAGCCAGTAGCATGACAACAACCGAGACAGAGCCCTTGCACCCAGCCACTTGTGCCCTCACGATCTCGTTGGGAAGCAGAGACATCTCTATATATCCCTGTGTCTCTCTGCTGTGGATTAGTTGCTCTGGCTTCCAGAGGTTGTACCACATCTGAGGAAACAGGTCAAACAAATACTGCCATTCTCTGCAGCTGGGGCCAGTCCTTCGGGGGAGCAGAACCTCCACCGTAGCTGCAGGCTGGCAAGTGTGCCATTCTCACCAGTGGCACTGCCAAAGTTATCTTTGGATGCAAATACTGCAGAAAATTGAGTGCTTAAAAAAGGACAGGCTCTCCTGGGTCATATTAGTCTTTCCTCATTAGAAAAGCACTACTAGGTTCTTTGTTTCTCTCACTCTCCAGTGTATTTAGAGAAATACATTTTCTAATTCTCCAAGTCCCACTGAATAAAGGGAACTGCAAGGTGAGAATATTAAAGCAGCAGATTATCAAGTGCTGCCTGTTAACTGAAACTCTGGCAGAGACATGATGGCGGGCGGGGGAGTGCACAGGCAGAATTATTTGTGAACTGCAGAGGCAGAGAGACATGGCAGGAGGCAATGGAGTGACATGGGGAATGGGAAACAGCGAGAAAGCGAAGGAAGATGAAAGAAAAGGAGAGAAGCAAGGGACCGGACACAGGGGGGAAAAAGGAGAGGTAGACTGATAAAGAAAGAGTGAATGTGAGAAGAAAGAGGGAGAGAAGGGAGAAGGATAAAGGAGGAAAGGACGAGACTAGAAGAGGGGAAACTGTGCAGGGAAGAGGCTGAGCAGCTGTTGAAAGTGGCACACATTTCAATTTTTAATGATTCAAAAATACAACCATTAACATGTCTGATGCAGAGGTAAATGCAGGGCTCTTTCACAAGCCCTAATGTCTTTGAAGAACAAATACCACATAAAAGGAGAGCTTTTAAAGCAATCAGGATTGAAATGCTGCCCGCATCTTTCTCCTTTTGATGGGATCACTCCCTATCAAAGATTGCCATGGCCAGGGTTGTTGTGTTATTTTATTTGGGGTTGCTTTCTTCTTTATATTCCTCCTCTCCCTACAGCTTGTGTCTCCTGTTTGTCACGTGAAGCTGTGAAATCAGGAGTGTTCTGCTCTTCACTTCCGACAGCCGCAGGCAAACGGATTTACATCAGATGCAGACAGTGACAAACTTCACGTCATTGTTCTCAATTTCAGCCGAGAAATTCCCTTCCTGGCTTGGTGATTTGACTTGCTGTTCTCTCTGTCTGGCTCTTTCTCTGTACTGTCTTTCTCTGCTTTCCTCCCTCTCCCTCTGCCCATGCCACAGAGACTTGCTTCGTGCAGATAACGAGCACATCACAACTGAAGGCTTAGTTATCACCTCTGGGACTGTATAAAAAGCTGCAAGGGGAAAAAGATGCTCCAGAACTTCCTCCAAAACAGGAACTCTCTCATCCCATCAAACCCAGTTGCAATACGAGCAGCAGCCAGCAGGTGTGGTTTGCATGTGAGGAGGTCTTCCCTTTGACGAAGAGGCAACTCGATACTCAGCAGATTGCCTATAACCACAGCAATTAGCTCACATGCATGACCTCGACCAGCCACCATACACAGATTGAGGCAGGGGCTAACATCAGCAGAAGTGGGTAGACAGACATCATGAGTGTGGAAGATGAGCGGATAATGGGAATACACTCCTGGATCACTAGAATGGAAATAACTGTTAAGAAATGAGTGGTGTGAGAGGGAATGATTAGCTGACTTGAATGTAAATATGAGCAGATACTGCTGTGTGCTCAACTCAGGTGGGTGCGGATTGGGTGGGAGAGAGAATGATAGTAGCTCCAGTACGTCTTTCTTTCTTTCTCTCCTCCCTACGTCTTTATTAACTGGAATTGATGGGAAGTGCAGGTAATGTCAGCTGGCCTGAAATCCTCCTACCACCTCCATTCGGGGCAATAGAGCAAACAGCATGGCACTCAGCGTATTAATTTCTCTCTACCTTCACATTCCTGCAGTTCTTGAATGATCGAGGCACATGTGCTCATGATGCACATACAACAGGGATGATCCAGTGTAAAAATAAATGAAAATGCAGAGTGTAAAACAACAGAGAGGTGAAGAATTCAGGCCCTGCTGACAGAAGTAGTCTTTCCATAAGAGTTGGATAAATGGACAGAGACACAGGTGAGGCTGAACATAGGTGAAAAGACAGGGGTTTTTTAAATGAAGTGTATGGATACATTCAGTCACAAAACTGATCAAGACAGAAAAATGGCTCTATAGAAAATCTCTGGCCTCTTAGAGAAAAATCTGTCAGGGTGCCAGGTTCCAGAATTCATTGTCATCCACCCAAATGTGAAGCAGCCCACACAGCGCCCACAGATACATGCACGTTGTCTGCGTCATCACCTCAGCGTGCCAACCACTGCACAAAAGGGTCGTACTACACCAGTTACCAGAACATTTTGCAGCTCTTTGTAGTTTCTGCAAGTATTGTGGCTCTGTCTCAGTTTGGCAGATTGACAGCTGTCCTGTTCCCAGACTAGAGAAGGTGCAAGCTAATGCTAGTCCCAGGCAGCTTCAGTGCACTCCCTTTTTGCCCCCTCCCTTTCTTTACATGGGTTTTGGAAGGAAACACACCAAGGAAGGTGTCTGGCCCTATGCCTCCTTTTTGAAAAGCGTCTCCCATGTTTCTTACCTCCTGACTGACAGGGACATGGAATTACTTTGGGTGTAACCAGGGCATCTGAGAGAGACTTGCCCTTGTGCCCTTTTTGCCAAATGTGCATCACACCTGGATGGCATGATCTGGACAAAGGGTACAACAGACCCTGACTGTTGCCATGCATTATTATCAATTATTTTCAGCATTGTCAATTACACTACCACATTCAGGAAGCTACTGATTTTTATTTTGTACTTATTTGTGATAAACCCCTTGAACTGGCACTGTTTTCCCCCAAGAGAAGAATTGGGTCCCAGGAACCTGAGTTATGGTGCAAATAAAAAAACACCATTTTGTACAAAGAGAAGCAATTCCGAATGGTTATGTCCTACCAGTGGTTCTACATGAGGCATTCAGCTACTATGGTGATGAGTGCCAGAGATAAGCGTATACACAAATAAAGGAAAACACTTTACACAAGTTATTCCTATATCTAGGAAGCCTTTTCAAATACAATAGAAATTGATTCAAACCTGTGCATGATATGGAAAATAGCAGCAAACAGAACCTATATAGAGGACAGAAAGGACGTTCAGTTTGCTATTTTCCAACCACAACCACCATTGTTTTCTGTTTTTTGTTTTTTTTTTTTGCTGAGTCTGCACTTTGTGGTTCCAGCTGGGTTTGGAAGTGAAAGTCTCAAAACGCATGAAGAAAGACTGTTCTGACAGCATTCGCAGCCTGCTCATAAGCAGGAAGTAAATGGATCTCAGGAGAGTGGGCTTTCATGCGAGAGAGTCCAACCCATTTATACAGACCCCAGAAGTTCCAAAAATTCTAGACGTTCAGAGCGAATCCAAATGTATAGTCAGTCCCAAGCACAGCCAGAAAGCTAGAGAGATCTTTGAGTCTTTTGAGATTCCTTTGTCACTCAGTCCCAGACTGAACACAAATTCATCATTTATGGATTTTTGTTTTAAAGTGGATAAAATATCATTTTAAAAAGGAGAAACCCTACTGCTGATGGCACAAACAGCTGTGTGGGAAAATATCATTGGAGTAAACCCAGTCAATAACCCTCCATAGGAGTCCTGGAGAATCTAACAGCTTCTGACTTTCAAAATGACTCCAAATGCAAAAGGAATTTCAAAGAGAAGACGAGAAACCTCACCCGTCCTTTCAATCACATCAGCCACTCTGCAGTCTTCCTCCACCTCTCCTTCCCCAGCCTGCCCTGGCATCTTCATCTTTATTCATGGATCTGAGTTCAGAAGCAGATGCTCTCACCCCCCTGCCCTGGGAAGATAGGGAGGGGGTCGTCTCCAATTTTCATGAACACATCTACAAAAAGTTAGGCTTCCGTACAGTACACAAGATATATTTTCAAGCCCCCCTTGGACCATTATTAAGTTTGACATGTGTTGTTCCAGTCATGATGGATCCTGGCCACTGGAATATCCATCTGATAATAGAATGACAGAGCCAAGCCCCCTGCATGCTGCATATTTCATATATTACTCCCCGACTTCACATTGTTTAGACTATTGGAACAATTTGTCATCCAACCCTGCAGCCTAGCAGGATTCAGCCTGCTCCAGGAGAAAGCATGTCCTTTCACTGCTGTCTGAGCTCCAAGCAGAACAGACAGCAGAGACGCATTGCTCAGGAGCTGCATAGCCCAGCCAGCAGTGCACTGCTATTCATTATTATTAAAAAGCACTTGCATCACAGTTCACTTTACAAAACCTGGAGGAAAGCACGTTTCCTGCCCCCAAAAACTTACAGGCTAAGAGAGGCAGACTAGGCAGGATATAGGGAAATAGCTCATGAAAAGCAGAGTGTGAGGATTACCAGTAATGGTCGGAAAGAGTCCTGGAAAGAGTTGGATCTGAAGCAAGAGAGAGAGGGCACTTGATGGACAAAAAGAGAGACGTTGTTCCAGGCGTGATAAAAGCACATGACAGAATGAAGGAGACCAGTGTAATCCCTGGTTCACAAGGGTTAACTCCAGCTCTATTTCCTCCTCTCTTTGTACAGGGAAAAAGCTATGAGAGTGGCTGCCAGGGTGACAAAGCAGGGAGGATTCCTATGGAGAGGTTGAGTTCCACACTTGGGCCCGTAGAAGTGAGATCAACCCCAAGATGAGGTTAGGACCCCTTCTGGGACTTTTTCGTTATAAAGACAACCCCTTGAGGCAGAGTCCCTTCTAACTGCCACTGTGTTTGTTTGCCACACCATCCTGCCATCTTAAACTTGTTGTTAGAGGCTGGAGAATTTCACACTCGTAGAGAGACCACAGAAAACCTGAAAGCATGGAGCAGGAAGGCCTTGGTGATAGTGGTGGTTCCAGCTTTATTTTCGGGTGAGTTGTTCATCATTTTCCAGCAGCTTACTGAATGCTCCTGAGAAACGAACGGAGCAATTTCTGGCTGAGACATGTTTGCACCAATGCTAGCATTTCAGTCAAAGGGAGGTGAATCCCAGCCACGTCGTCTACCGTGCTGTACAGAGAAAAGCACCCTTCTCACCCATATGATAGACTGCTGGTTATTGATCTCTGGGTCCACATGCAGGATTCAGCTGTGGTAATGAGGAGACCAATGTAACTCCACCAAGTTAAATTTGTTGGCCCGACGGCTAGAACAAGTTAGACTGCACACCATTAGCTCTACACAGTGATTTTTGCATTGGCTGTCTAGCTCAAGGCAGCATCCGTTATGGCTCTATCCATGCTGTGGGAAAGCGTACAAATGCAAGGCTGAATAGCATGTATTCACAGTATCCACCGACGCCCACTGTGCTCCATTTTGCAGCTCCCTTCCCTCCCACACCGTAAGAACATGGCACACCTTGCCAATGTTTGAACGTACCCGTTAGCAAACCACACAGCAGTGCAGATGCTCCATGATTCCCACCACTGCTGCTAAACCACTCCAAACCTTTCATCATATTCAGGCTGGGAAGGATCCCAGCATTAATGATGATGATGATGAAATATACGCTACCTATTATTGCAGTGTCTAGGCGCCAACACATACGTGTGCATAGCCAGCAGGCATGCAGTGTAACCTTGTTTGACAGCATCTGTCATCTAGTCCACCGATGACCTTTGGTCAGTAAGATTTCCTCTAGCTGCCAGCGCTAAGTGTGTGTGCCGATGCCTAACTGCACTGATTGTTAAACTCACTTCAGTCTGCTGTCCTGGTAAATTACCTCTCCCTGACAATCAAACACAATGAACTGTAGGCTTGAATGGCAGAGCAGGCCCTCCCAGCCTGAGGGGAAGGCATCGCAGCCATCCCTCCCTAGCTCAGAGCTGTGCAATCTCCATGCACCAAAGCCACATTAGCAGGGCAGCAGCTGCCGTTCTTCTGTGAAGTTCCGCCATAGTTTGCTGCGCCTGAGTACTGTGTTTCTCTCCCAAATGCATGGCTAAGTAATGCTGCTGGCACAAGTCCACGGGGCGTAGGGATGTTCCTCCACTGGAATCCTTCTCCTTGGGTATGTAACAGGCTTCCCATCTGTCACATGGGTAGCAGAAATCTACAATCACCACATGTGTCTGCTATTTGCCTCTAGCTTTAATTCTGTGATGCAGTCTACTAATGCTGGGGGCTGGGGGGTGGTGAGGGGCACATTGTAAACTCTAAACCATCTATGCGCATAGCCAGTGTATCTGGCCATATGTTCTGTAGCTCAGATAAGGGTGAGGTAATGTGGGGGAACCAACCTGAATATACAGTGGGATTATGTGTGCCCTTGTTAACGGGCATGTTGTTTGTAGTCAGGAATTCTGGCTACATCCTCAGTTGTTGCTGGAAAACTGCACAGCAGTAGTGCACAGGAAGGCCGTTTTTCCATCTCCACTTGGCCAGAATCCTTCAGCCCTTACTACGACAAATCCACACCCGTGTCTCCTCAAGATTAGTCTCTTCCTGCAGTGCCCTGCGTGGCGCTACACGCTCAATCAACTCGCAAACTGGAGCTGGTGCGGAACGCGGCAGGCAGGTTAATATCTCCCCTTGGGCGTGTTGCATTAGCACTCCATGGGTTGTGTGGACCGTCTATTGATTTCAGGTAGAATTTACAGTATTGGTTTTGCCCTATAAAGTCCTACTTGGTCTAAAGGAAAGCCACCACCGTCGCTATGAGACGCTGGCTCGCTTGTGCTGGAGCCCCCTCAGTAGGAAAGGGAGGTGGCGGCTGACAGGGTGTTGTTCTTTTTGGAAGTCATTCCCACTGGAGCTGTGGGGGTGGTGGTGGGGACACTGGCTGAGCTGGCAAGCCTTGCCGGGTGCCTGTGCAAGGCTAAATATTCAAGTCCGCATGGCTTAAATAGAGCAGCCACCAGGAGCTGAGCCCTAAGACCCTGCTTGGCACCAAGATGATGGCTCACCTTGTGTTGGCATCTCTCCCTGCACTGGAGAGCAGGGGCTGGCTGCCCACAGACCTGCAGCCCAGGCAAAGCGGAAACTTGGAGCTTTTCTAGCTAGCTAAACGAGTCCCCATAAAGCTCTGGATGGAAACAGAAGCTTGTGTTATTAAAAGAAAGAGAGAGAAGCCCCCAGTGAAACAAATGCCCCTTGCACCTGCCATATGCTGCATTGCATCCCAGTGAAAGGGGTGAGTTACAGCCACAGACCCCATGCTTAGCTCCCCTTGGTGCTCAGCCCCTTCTGGGCCAGACACACAGACTCTTCATTCTTCCTGCTCCACTTGCACACAGCACACAAAAGGGTTAACTCCCAGCAGCTGCTCCCCAGATGCCGGTTCTGGAATTCACATTTGTGTAATAATAAACCTCAGGGTGAGTGGGGGGGGAGCTGCTTTGTCCCCCTTCTCTCCCCCACCCCCCCATAAGTGCTCTCCTGCCAAACACCATGGCCGGGAGGGGGAGAGGAGCAGCAACCCAGGTGCTGTGGGATCTCTTCCGATGGACTCACAGGGAGATGAATTACTGGGCCGCCAGGAAAACCTGGCGATTTTTCATGTTGCTTGCCCTTGCAGCGTTAGCAGCAGGGCGGGATAGGGAGAAAAGAGCTCACTCCGCAGCGCAGGACCATGGCATAATTTGTTTCAGGAGAGAGCAATGAGGAGAGACAGATGTAAAATTTATTTAGAGGCTTTCTCCTTAACAGCCCCCATCATGTGGCAAGGCAGCACACCTGCTTCCAATCGCCAGCCTCCACTTAGCGCTAGCCCAGCTTGGGTTTGAAAGGAGAAAGGGCTACTCCATTATTGAGTTTGCTGCTCGCTTTCTTCCATGAAACACTGATTTTGGCTGAGAGGTCTGTGTGGGTTAGAGGTGCCGTGAGGGGAGAGACGTTAACTCCTAATTCAAAGGGTCTGCAAATGGATGTGGTGTGAAACAAGGCACTTTCCCTTCTTCCAGACTTGGGCAAATACTTCCCTCACTCCCAGTCTGGGTGGAGATTTGAATGAACCTAAAATCTCAACTACAATGCAAACCCAATGAGCGTCACCCAGTTTTGTGAAGAAATCACAGCTCAGTCCGGATTTGCCGTAAAAGATCACAGACCTCAGCAACCCTTGTGAGCAGAGACGGGCTCAAGCCACAAAACTGAACTCTCCTGGTGCCCAAGAGTGGATTCAAAGACCCAGTAGGCCCCTAAAGGCCCTAGACTGAGCTTCGCTGAGACCTGGAGAGAGATCAGAGCTGGGGTGGAGTGGGGGGTGAGTCTAGCTGGATTTCTGATTTGGGCCCATCTCTATCAGTGATGAGTTTAGCATGAAACCCCAAACCAAGTGAGTTTCTAGATTTCACTGAGGACTTCTCACATGGACCAAGGTGACTTTCCCCCCAGCAGCTACCAGCAACACATCTTGCACCACAAGGAAGGAATGGGGAGGTTTTGATGAGGTGAGGAAGCCTTCTGTGACCTTAGGAATCTCTATTCCCCATGCCAGGACTGGCTCCTCATTGTTCTCACAGCATATGTGGCTGTGACTGTGCAGGAGGAGAGCGAAGGGTGGGATAGATTCACACCTTGACTCTGAATGCACAAACCTCATTATTCCTTGGCCGACAGCGTCTGCTCCCTGCCTCAGACACACTTGGCGGATGCACCTCAGCTGGGACAGCCCCAGTCTACGTGGGTGGGTTCTAGTTCCTCCCCCCGCCCTGTGATCTCAGAAATGTAGCCTTGGAGCATCTCTCCTTCCCTGTCCCATGGTGAGGGGGAGGGAGAGGGTTCTTCTCATTTCTTTTGATCCACATTTTAAGGAGGCCCCATCTGTTCCTGCTGTTTGGCAGCTTCACGCCCAGCCCGCCCCTACAGAATGGGATGTATGGGAAGCGGCTGGTGAGAGCTATCGGTCTGGGAGATCTTTCTAACACAAACAGTGAGTTGTTTAGATGTGACCCAGGATCCGTGTTCTTTCTGCACAGGAACCCTGACTCACCAGGACTGCAGACGCAGAGAAAACATAAGAATCCTGCCTTGTTTCACAGAGACCAAAGTGGCTTCCCATACACCCCAAGGGGCCTGAAGGAGATTTTCCAGTTTTCTATTTGATAGAATTAGAAATTGCTCAGCTAGCCCACAGGAATGTCCCAGTGAACTCTGCACATCTGGGACAGTTCCCAGGAGAGGCAGGGAGCAAGCATTTCCCCTGAAAGCGTCCTGGTGCAGCACAGGCCTGCTTGGGTTCCCCACAAATCAGACCCCCGGAGGACTAGACATGGCCAGGAGAAGCAGCTATTCCCATCGCTAGAGACCTTTTTTTCAAAGCCCTCCTCTTTCTTTGTCCCAGCTGCCTTTACCTAACCCCATTCAGGATACCCTCAACTGAACTTCATGCTCAGATCACACCTTGCCAGCTTCCAGATAACATGTGACCTGAAAGCGCATCGCTTCCCCAAGCGCAGCATGAGTAGGGAGCTGGGAAGGAACCGGTGCAAGTTGGGTTGCAGGTGTCAAACTTTCGACACAGCAGTTCCTGAATATGGGAACCTTTGCCGGCATTTCCAGAGGCATCGCTCCTTGTTCAGAGCTATGGTGGGAGCTAACTGTGCAGAATGAAAAGGAAACTGCCCTCTCACCCACTACACAATGCTAGGAAAATAGAAAGAAATACCTAAGTGCTAAGTATCAGTGTTACTCTTAGTGTTGATGAACTGGGCTGGAAAGTGGAGCTGTCAGAAGGATTGCACACCCGCAGCAAAACCAGGTGCAATGGGGCTTCTTACTCACTGGCTTTTCGGTCAGAAAATGTGTCATTGGGACATCCGTCCCCCCACTCTGCCTGCCCCAGCTTATTTCAACTTCTCTGATGTGCACAGAGTTGCCTGCATGGCATGATTCACTCCAGATCTCTGCATGCAAGGGGCTCCAAGCTCACTCACAGACATAAGGGTTTGGGAGAAGGTGGTTAACTTTAAAAATAATTCCACGTAAGAAGCCTGTGAACTGTGTGTGCCCGTCAGGGCTGATTTCACGGGAGACAGGATGAAAGACTACTGGGGCCTGGGTAAGGAGTTGGGTCTCCTGCCTCTCTCCTCTGTGTGCAATTCATTTATTTACTTAAACAACACTAGAAAGAGAAGTCTGCACTGGGGAAGGGCTTAGTAGAATAAAGGCAAAACAAGGAAATAGCCTATCAGACTATCACGTCCCTCTGCTGCCCCTGACCAGGGTGGGATATAGATCCATGATGAGAGATGGATCAGTGCTAAAGTGATGACGAAGTTGAACTTAGCCCAAAGGCCACTCCCTCTCCCATTCCTCTCTTTCTTGCATGATTTCATACACATGCAGCATGGCTGGGGCTTGTCTTGATTCCCTCGTCTCTTCTTGCCATGCTCCTTTGTGACCAAGCCCCAAGATTATGTCTCCCACCCCTTCAGAACAGGAGTAATTCTGGGTAATGCCACCTCCTCTCTGCCCCCCGTCTTTCACATCTTGCCATCCACTATCTGGGAGGGATAAAAATCTAGTTTTGTGTCTTATTCAACTGGACCTTGTAATCAGCGAGCCCTGTTCTATATGGCTCAGAAAAGATGGCACAGCTGCACAAAAATTGGAAATCTCTCCCAGTAGACTCCCAAAGGGCCACAGGTTTGCATCCTGCCATAGTTATTTCCTTTTCTCATCCTCGCAAGGAAGATACATTGAAAATCATGCTGTTTATAATATAGGTGGATCTTTTGGCTAAAACAGTAAATCTGAGCTACTCTCTGTCTCATGTGGACACTGACAATCCCATGGCACTTCTCAGAAGAATACAGCTGTGTCTTGGTTATGCTTGGACAATATTCTTCCCCACCTCCGGCATCTGCAATGCTTTCTACAGGCTGGCTGCTGCTTTCCAGCCCAGAAGTGACTGCACTGCAGTGGTGTAATAGCTGTAAAACCTTTTGGGATGAAAGGTGCTCTGTAAATGTCTGCTATGATTGTATGGCAATAATATTCATTTTCTAACTTGGCTTTTTCATATAGATCACATGTTTTGTATTGTATATCATTTCTGTTGTCTGTTTGTTTTGGGATAATAGTAAGAATCCATTAACCTGTTATTGCCTTGTGAAGAACATGCTTATAAACTCGCCTCCTTGCAGAGTTTAGGCTCAATTCCATTGAAAAGTCCAGCAGACAAACATTTTACCCAAAGCTGTGGGTAAACAGACTGGGGAATTTAGAGCTCTGTGTTATTTTGGCCACTGGAGGGCTCCCATATTGTTCCAGGAAGCTAATGGAAAGATATTAAGTAACTGAAAAAAATGTAACCAAAAACCAAACATAAGGGCTATAGAGGTCAAACAATGTCTGTTCTCTTGCTCATGCACATGCCAGCTATCATGCAAATCAGGCTTCATTTGAATTTCTCACCAATAAAAAGTGCAAGTAAAATTTTCCCTGTGTTTCTCCATAACCATGGTATCTGTTAAATGTTTGTGTGTGTGCTGTTAGAGTGATTAGGGCCACAAAGAAGAAAGCTGTGAGACCTGACTCCTCAGCAAGTTTAGCCCTGGACTGATAAGCCTAGTTAACCTCTTTATCTTACGTGGCTAGGTCGCTGGCACTCTCGTTATGTAGCCCTTGAATTCCAGTTCTGTTCTCTCTCTCACACACATACACACACACAGTTCCTGATTCACCATTGCCCTGCATCTCGTGTAGTCATTTGTATCCGTACAAAGGGGTGTGAACCACTATCATTCTGATTTGGTGGAATTTTATACTCACTTTGCACTAATGTAAAGGCATCCCAAGGTGCAAGGCAACAAAGAAACAGATCCACACGTTACTGATTCCTATTAGACAGGCCTATGAGAAACCAGTCGTGTCACCAAACTCTGAGCTGGCCCTTCCTTAGTCCACAGGGTGTGCATCCCCACCACTATAAATAAAAATGATCCTTTGCTCTTCTCTGGTTCTTCAGTATCAGAAGATCCCAAAGCACTTTCCATATGCCAATAAATGAAACTTCATGACTGGCTAGTAAATATTATTCTTTCCCTTCTTGTTGTTTGTCCTTCAAGTTCGAAGACGACCATGACGTCACTGGTTGGTTTGGTGTCTGTGAACACGTGAGTGGCTGATTAGGCCAATCTGAGCTTTGACCTGTCTGTGGCACACTGAACAAGAGGTGCCACTATGGGCTACTTGATTAACAGCGGACATGTTGCTCTTATGAGATTTACGGAGCTTCTGCTCTGCCTCAGTAGTTCTCCTCTGCTCATAGACTGTGGCTCTGGTAGGGATGAAACTTCACCAGGTAGAGCAATCCTGAGTGAGCTCTTCCCAAAACTCTAGGTCAGTGTTGAAATGCCTCAAGGATAACTTGAGGGAGTTTTTGAAACATTTCTTCTGGCCTCCCTGAGAGCGCTTTCCCTCCTTTAGCTCACCATACAAGATCTTCTTTGGCAGTTGCTCATCTGACATTCTGGTGACATGGCCTGCCCATCTCATCTGTGATTTCATCAATGTAGTATGGGTGCTTGGAATACCTGCCATCTGAGAACCTCAGCATCTGGACCCATGTCTTGCCATCTTCTCCTCCTCCGTTTCCTCAGACAGCCTATGGAAAGTGTTTCAGCTTCAGAACATGGTGTCTGTACGCCGTCCAGGTTTTGCATGCATACATCAAAGTTGGCAACACAATGGTTTTGTAGACCATCAGTTTCTTTGTTGACTAATGACTCTGAGCTCCCACACATTTGCATGTCGTCTGCCAAAGTCCACATTTGCTTTGGCAATCCCCCTTCTACAGATAAGGACATGGGGATATGGAGTTTAAACCCAACTGGACAAGCTCAAACGCCTGAAGTTAGGCCACAGAATATGTGGTCCAATTAAAGAGGTGCTGAACACCTCTTCATTGGCTTCCCTGATGTTTGCCCTGGAGTGGCTCCCAGGCCTGGTGTATAGAATCCAAGAAGCTAGAATTCAGCACCTGCCCTTTGGAAAGGTGCGTGCCTGCCTAACTGATGTCATCTCTCCCTTGTGTTGCTAATATGCAGCAGCAAAAGGAAGGTGGCCAACTGGTATAGTTTTGAAGAGGAATATGTGTTTTGTTCTGAATCCCTCTGAATGACGTTTCCTTTGAATTTGCTGCTTCTTCCCCTATGCTAAGTGGCTTCGCTAATGTATATAAAAAACCCTCTAAACTTATCTTAAAAGGGCCCCATTATGACTATTTTATTTTCTGGCTTCAACCCAGTGGCTGTTGATGCTTCCTCTCCAAAGGGCCTTGATTTCATCATGCCTCCTCACCCCCCACTCTCACAGGGAGGGGGTTTGGGCTGGCTCCCATGCTCTGGATTCAGAAGGGGACTGGGTTTCCTTTGGAAAGCACTGTTAATTTACAGGATAAAATAATGCACAAATCTATCTTTCTTGAGTAGAAGATGGTTCTCCTCACATGGCAGCTTGAAATCAATGCCTCTTTTCGGGATCATGCAAATGTGCCAGTTAAAAGCACCGCTCAATGAGCCAAATATGTCCCTAGGCGTAAGGCCACAGATTTCAAAAGAATTATACCAGGGATGCATTCGGTCACTTGCAGGGCCCCCACATGGGCGTTGGGGAGAAGGGAACACTTTACCAGGGCCCAGAGGCCCTGGGGGGCCCAGCCCGGCCCAGGCTGCAACCTCCATTACCATGAGGAAAAAATTTTCATGGCTCATGAGACTGTATGTTTGGGATGATGGATTGTGGTATGTGTGTAGGAGGAGGGGCCGTGTTACAAGTTTGTACTGGGGCTGAAAAAATTATACTTGGGCCCTGGCTACTTGGTTTTTAAATCCTCCATGGACTGACTCCAGCCAGTCTCCTGGGCCTTTTGTCTCTTTGTACTCTCCTCCTGTTCCCTCTGCTTCTCTGGCACTGGCCTCCACAGCGTCCTTTCATACAATCACTCTGGTGATGGTGCAAGAGCCTTCTCCGCCTCAGCTCCTGCCTTGGGATCAGCGTTCACATCACATCTCATCTGAAATTACCCTGTCTCCCTTTGCCAACACCTCTGCATCCCTCTCTGCCTCTGTTATTGCAGCTCATTTAATCCTGAAAAGAGTGTTGAGGACACAAATTAACCTGACAAAGGTATTGTATTGAATCTCCCCAAAACTGGCCCTAGGGACTTCCAGTGCTCTGGCCAAAGCTATATGAAAGGCCTCTTCCGGAATCTGGCATAATGCCTCCTTGAGGCTGTTCAACTGTAGATCTCCAGCATCAATGAATATCTAAGCTAGTCTACCTGACTGGCTACCTATCTATCTCCCTGCCCTCTCTCTTCCTAGTCTGCCATTCTCTTTGCATCCTAGTGCCATCCCAGATGTGGCAGGTGGCAAGATCCCCTCACTTTCACCTCTGCACCACACTTCATCTCAGCCTGAGCATTCCTGGGTTTCTGTTCACTGAGGTCAGTCTGTGAAGAAAAGGACCCAGGGGAGCGAGAAACATTCAAATGGAAAGTAAAATACAGGGGCAGTGAGCAGGGGGTCAGCGCTGGAGTGCAGAGGCCCAGTCGTGCTCTCAGTTACACGAGGGCAAATCAGGAATAACTTCCCTGAAGTCAGTGGAATTACACTGGTGTAAGTCAGAGGAGAAACAGTCCCCAGGAGTTTGGTTTTCTAAGGCACTTGTTTGTTGATTGTTCTGAGTTTATATTATTCTTAGAAATAGTTTTATCTCATTGGTTTAAAAGCACTAAAGCTATTAGACAGGACAAATAAATACACCCTTCCTCCTCCCCACATAATATATATATTATTATTACATCCCATAAACTACATTAAAGGAATGTTAAAGTTACAAAGTCAAGAACTCAAAAGTTAGGAAATGCCAGGATTCATTTGGTCCCCTTGTGCATATGCACTATGATAAGGCTTTTACATGATCATATGATATTTTTTCCACAGAACCCCTCTCATTCTAGTCTACTACACAGTCCTGATATGTTCCTAGAACATGGTCCATCCTGAGCACTGAATGAGGCAAGAGGCTTGTGGGGAAAATAGAATGTTACCATGTAACTAAGGAACGTATCATAATTAAAGGTATGCAAATAACTAATTTGTTTGGTTGGCTGGACAAGCCAAAAAAATTTTTTCTAATCGTTTCAGATTGACCTGAAATGATTTTTTTGTGTGGGTGGGGTGAAGGGGAATGGGAGGTGGAAGCTTAGCAAACCAAAAAATGTTAAAAAACCCAATAAATAAAATTGAGGACAATCTAAATGTTTTGTTCAACCCAAAACAAAATGTTTCATTTCATTTTCAGGGCTCTTTAATGATTTTAAATGGCTTTTAACATAAAATAGAGGAAAATTCCCAAACAAAAAGTTGAGATGTCTCATTTTGGAAATTCCACAACACGCTATTCAAGATTTCCGAATTTTATTTATTTGTTTAATCAAAAGAATTTGCCAAAATTGACCTGAATTTCTGAATTGTTTCAAATGACCCAAATCTGCATTTTTCAGAGAAAATTTTTGCCCATGAAAGCTTATGCCCAAATATATTTGTTAGTCTTTAAGGTGCCACAGAACTCTTGCTGTTTTGCAGAGAAAAGATGTTTTTCATGAAAATTTTGCCCAACTCTAATTATAATGCATACGCACAATGGGTCCGAAGTAAGGTTGCCCAGACAACCAGAATTCGGACACTTCTTCATTTTTCAGTGCTTGACTTTGTGATCTTAATGTTCTTCTACCATAGATAGATAGATGGATGGAGGTACATTTTTCTGGGAGGCAAAGAGATGTCTATTTTATAATAGATTTAGGAAGTGAGAGCAGGGAAGAAGGAACTGGGGACAAGGAATGGAAACACCACAGGAGAGCCGAGAGTAAGGCTCCTACTGTCTTCAGGGACTGAGAGACAGAGCGAGCTGGAAAAGTCTTCACTGTCTAGACTTACTCTAAGAGGCATCGAAGAGCCAGTGGGTCCAGCCTGTTCCCTCACACCCTGCCTGGCCCCGCATTCCCTTTTTGCTATTCCAAGTTCAATATGTTTCTTGTTACTTTACGTTTGTAACTAAAGTGGTAACACTTAATAAATTGGCCAACTGGGGCTGGCTCAGGGTACTGGGTATGGGATCTGGTGACTTTCACCTCTGAATGACTGGTTGAAATCCAGCCTGACCGGGCACTGCCTGAAGGTGGTTACTCTCAGATGGGCTTTTTGGTAGCCAACATGAAATATGTTGTTCTTAGTTCACTTCCTACTGGAAAGTGTCCACAGCCTGTAAACTCTCCCATATTACTAACTGGCTGGGTTCCGCAGTACTACACAGACTGAATGGGCCCTGGGGAGTGAGCGCTGCCTAGAACTGAGACCTCTAGGTCAGGATCAAGGCCCGTTTGCTGGAGCAATGTGTGGGAAGCTTTCCCTGGCTTTCATTATTGGTGTGGTCCCTGCTCTGTGGACGAGCAGAGGATTCAGCCACCTTCACTGTCAGCCCAATAGTTTTCACCAGCCATAACATTTACTTTTACATTGGTATAAACTACCCAGAAGTGTACATTAAATGCAGCCTGAATGAGGCAAGACTTGGACATGAAATGAATGCCATATTGATTATGGAGGATTCGTCCCCTGAGGTTTAACAAGTTTGTAATAAACACAGATCTCATAGAGCATGGCCGACATTAACACAAAATCCGCTTTTAATATTTAATGGATAATTTAATAATTAATTAGCATTTAACAAATACACAGCACAGGAGCCTCGCGTCTGCCACCAAAATAGAACAATGAAGACAAAGTTATGGGAATGTTTTGCTAATCGTTTTAGTTTCACTTGTTTCTGCAAGTTTGGCTTAATCAGACTAAGTGTCCCACAGACACACACACACACCCAAGTCTGTCTACAAACCACCCTGCCACTCCTTATTTCCCTCTCCCAGCCTCCACAATCCACACTGATGAGTCCTAAATTAAAGACACAGCACAGGTTTTAGGCCCATAATGCAAACCTGAGTAGTTCATTAACTGAGTAGTTCATTAACTCACCAAACAGTAACGTGCCCTTAGTTATGCAGAACGTTTGTTACAGTTAGGCTGTTCCATAAGCATATGGAGTGGTAACTACTGCTCCTGCTAAAATCCTCAGGCCATGGCTGTGACGAGGCCTCTGCCAGGGACACATTTAACAGCAGAATATCTGGAAGGAGGGACTGTGTGTTAATGTTGTGGACATAGAGGAAGAGCATGTGGGAGATCTATAAAGATAGCTGAGAAGAGTGATAATACAGTGCTGACTAGAAGCAGGGATAGTGCAAGCGGGGACCATGCAAGGTTCCCCATGTATCAGCTTGGCCAATGCTCCTGTGCCACAACACCCCTTGCTATTTCAATCTTGGATCCCCCCTCAGCTTTGGAAATATAATCTATAGTGCCCCAGTCCTAACAGACCCACTCTGCTCTGCCAATGCACTTCACTCCTGCCTGGCAGAATCCTCTGCTATTTCAGTCCTGGGACTACCCCAACACACACCACTGTGCCGATGCACCCCACCCCAGACCTGCAGCAACCTCTGCTGTTCCAGTCTTGCCCCTGTGCTGAGCACAGCCCGTCAGCCATGTTACACTGCACTAAAACACGGACTGGTTTTATAATATGAAGTAACAGCTCCCAGTGACTATAGTGAGACTGTGAATTGTATTTGTCTGTCACAAAGCCCAACCCAGGACTCACGTTTCCAGAAGAGACCAGCCAGTGCATTCACCTTTGGTGTCACCTACGCCACACACCTGCCCACTTCCCAGTGCACTGCCAAGCCCTCTACCCCTTTGGGCACCATGCTACCAAGCTCCCATTAATATTTTATGATTATTAATGGGTATAGTATTTGCTGCTAGTGTTCCTGCTAATTGCTTCAATTGTGTATAAACAGGCACTAATCATTTCATAAATATTGATACATTTTTAGAATGGCACATTCACTTAAAGACTGACATGAGTAAATTCAGCCACACACAGAAGAGAAACTGCAGTCACTACAGAAGAGAGCATGGAAAGCTACCAGGAACAAACAAAACCAGCATGTATGGCCCAGCTTAAAAACTAGAGACAAACTGGAGTGCAGGGAACCAGAAACCACCATGAGCCAAATTCAGGTTTGGTACAAGTGAATAAAAACTCCATGATAATCAATAGCGATCCCACGCCTATCCCAGATCTGAGATTCCCACACTAATCCAGATCAAAGATTCCCCCACCTACCCCAGCTCTGAATATGGTTCTGCAACCCACCTCATTTGATACTGCTGTTTTGTGGTGCTCTTCCCGGCCCCTGAAACTGCAGAGGGAGTTATGATAATTAGAGATGATGCCCTGGCAAAAATGCTGAGAGTATTGAGAACTGGGAAGAAGAGGATCTCTTCAAACCAGGGGCCCCTCACCCACAGCCCCAGTGACATAAAGCATCAGACAGGGTCTAGGACAATCTTACGCCACCGCTTTTTGTTAAAGCACTCGGAGGCTTTTAGTCAGCCTTGGGCACTTGTAAATTAAAGGCTCATTATTAGCAGTACTCGAGATGTACATGTTCTGTACCCCTTGGGATGTTCATTTCTGCTGATTATCATATTTTTAAAAATGTAATGAATTTATGGAGATAATTCAATCCCTCTGCCTAGGAATGTATCTTATTTTCACTGCCACTGAGAATGCTGCATGTATGAAGATAGAAATCACCATGGTACTTTCCATTTATGTAGGGCTTGTTACCCCCAAAGAATCCCTACATGCCTTGCAATTGCAAACTCTATTTGTTGAATATCTCTACAGGAATCACATACCTCACCTCTGAAATGTAGCTCCTTCTAGGGTGGAACCCAGAAACTGTGTAACTGTACAAGAAATTTAATTAGATTAAATAAGTACAATTATAACTCAATAAAGTAAAGGAAGTTAATTATATGCAAATAAGTAACTAAAAGGAATAAGCTTTGAAGCACGATCAGAGGGTGAAGTAAACATAAAGAGCACAGTTTCTGTCATAACTTATCAACAAGCGCAAACATTCTCCCAAAATCCAAGTTCCCCAAGATGTCTGCGTTGGCCCCCTACGGACACCAGCGTAGACAAACCATGTTATGCTATGGCAGCACTTAGTTCTATCTTTGAGCAAGCTGCTACACCTTTCAATGATATGAACCTAGGCAAATATGTATTTTACTGGGAAGGAGGAGTTTGTGTGCGTGGATCTGTTTGTAAATGGGGGAGGGGGGCAGTACTTGACTATGTGTGTGCATGTATGTATGCATGCATATTCGTGTGTATGCCCATGATATACAAGTGTGTGCCTATATTTGTGCGTTGAGAAACGAGGTTGTTTTTCCAACATGTCCTGACAGTCACTGATCCCTCCTTGCTTCTTAATAGATAGCTGCTTTTCATTATTTTCTCTGGATATCCTTTTCTCTTCAATCACATTTCCTTTCCTTTCCCTCTTTCCTTTCTTGCAGACAAAGAAAAATCCGTGCCACAGATATCTTCATGCACCCATAAATCTTTTGCGCAGGTTGAAATAGTGTCATTGAAGAAAGCTCTTTTTTTGGTACAAATTTCAATAAATGCCAACCGAACAGTGCAGTAAATGATCCTGAAAATACAAGAGCAAAAGGGAGACAAAGTAATGGCTGCTGAGGGGGGGGGGGAGAGAGTAAAACGCCTGGATTTAAGGCTGCCAAACAATGCATTTAAATAATTCAATTTGCAAAGCAGAAAAGAAAGAAAGAAAGAAAGAAAAGAAAAAAAGGAAAATTCAGCTTGTGTAACAACACAATAAATAACATCCAAGAGAGCAGGAGCCTGAAAATGCAACAGGGAGATAGGCCTTCTCCTGTTTAGGAGAGTTTTCTTTAAAATGTCAGCAATATATATCTATATTTTGATGGATGAAGTCTGTAATTTCAGTTTTAATTCCTGCGTCCCCACAGAAAGCATGCTGATGTCCCTTTCCTGCCTGCGTCCGGCACTCAGAGCTTTCTCTTGGCCTCTGCCCGGATGCTCGCAGCAAGGCTTTTGGGATAGTTGTCTGTTTGAGGCCATGTAGGAAGCTCATTGGCTAGTGAGGGTTCCAGCCATGCAAGTACCTGGTATAACCACATGATCTGGGGCCTCATTAGCCACCACTTACAAAAAAATGTAACAGGCAGCATTTTGCAGAAGTGGGGACAGGTTTGAAGAAGTGCAGCTGCCTCAGCTTGAAACAAAGCAGCATCAGTATGCAGGAATCTCAGAGCCCCGCAGGTATCCCTGCAAGAGATAAATCCTTCCAGCACTTGCACTGCCATCCCCCTGTTTATTGTTGTCTCTCCGAAATTTACATGGTCAGCAGCTCTTGTATTTGTTGTGTTAACTGCGTAATTTAGATTGCAAACTAGTCTGGGCAAGGACCTTTACTTCTTGCCTGTAGATATCTGCAAAGCACCGTTTCTGCCAATGGCACCGTAGAAATAAAAAAAATTAATAAATTAGAATATATAATTTGAATAGTCATTTATAGTTTGTTTCTGTTTAGTAAGGGCTTGAGCCAAAGCCCATTTAAGTCTTTCCACTGGCTGAAATGCATATGGGATCAGGACCTTAAATCCTTTTTATCACTGGGGGTATCAGGGATATAGCAAGGGTCAAGTGGGTACCATGCTTCGGATTTATGTCACCCGAGCATCAGCAGTGCAAGCTTCCCCAACACCACCTGGCTGACATGCATGAGGTGCACCCAAGAGAACACATCCAGAGGGGTAAAAGGGCAGCTCATTCTTCATGGCACAATCAGTCTTTGGTCTCTCTGTGGTGACTGCATGCAGGCAATTAGTTCCAGCTCTATCTGTGGTTGACACCTACCCACTGTAACATGGAATGGGACCTACCCAACTCCTTTCACAGAGGCTAGAGGACAGCCAGCAGGTAGCCATGCCTTTGGCTGGGACCAGTCAGGTAAAAGGCTCCATCTCTAGGGCTGGTGAATAGTCTATAGAAAATAATGTATCTCATGAGTTTGGCTTGAGTAAATTATTATTTTCCTGAAGGGACTCGTTATTCAGCTCAGTTTCTGGGAGTGACCTTGTGGATCGTTCTTTTGTTTTTCAAAATTTGAGTGAGTTTGGTTACTTCTGATTGGGCATAAAGGCGACCCAGTGATCCTGGTGTCTGACTGGGCATGTATCTCGCTTAGAGTCAGGGTTCTTGTGCAAACCCGTCCTCCCAAGTCTGAGTGTGGAATGTGCTTTCTGGGATTCTCCTCAAATATTTGCTCAGAACTGTTCCTGTGACATTTCTGCCACTAACTCATTGGCTAGAATGGGAACAAATCCCGGTTATTCAGCAAATACATTTATTTTATATTGCTGAGATATTTGCTTAACTTTATCACGATCCCCTGATGGACACAGGGCCCCCTGCTGACCGGGCAGTGACATTGCAAAAGCACTCGGCAAAGGGTACAGGCAAAGGGAAATCCCCCACAATGTAACTTGTAATTGCATTAGAACAAAGACAAAAAAGATCTTGTGGGTGTGGAAAACCCTCAGGCCCACAACCTTTGCCTCTGACGCATGAAATCCTCTTCTGACTGCAAGGGGAATGTGCTTAGAAGCTTATTAGTGACTCCTTCTTACACACAATTACTGTTCCCCACACCTCCCCTGAGCAGTTAATTAAAACACCCAGCCAAAGCCCTGGGGATCACTCTCAAAACACACTCTAGATTCCCAGGAGACAAACATGCTACAGTGAGTCAGCTGTGCATGACAGACATGCAGCATGGGAAACATGTAGCCTCTGTGTTCGACTGGCATCCCATGCAGAACCGAGGGGAGGAGGAAAGGAGATGTTTCCTTGATTTTCATGCCCTGCCACATTTCTGTAATATCTAGAGCTGGGATTGTCAAAGTTATGCATCCAGCTCCCATTGAATTTCAAAGGACTTTATGTATCTAACTTTCTTCATTTTCTTTGAAAATCCCAGCCTAGAGCAATGAATGGCTGAAAGTAGAGATTGGCCTCAAGCAAACCACAAATGCAAGGCTCTAGGTGGGAGGAAGAACATGTCAAAATCTGGATTCCAAATGGAACTTCCCCAGGTGTCATTGGTTCAAACTGTGACCGCTGACCCAAACCCAGATCTTTGGTGGGTTTGCTTGAGGGCCTTCTTGGCTGAAAGGTTTTGTTGATAAGGACCCCGCAGGATATTCTCATTTTGTAGCCTATGCAGTCAGGTTAGATTCCGCCCTTTCTGACACCCCAGCAGCACAACTGAAGGCACCAGTGTTGTATCGGGCTTGGCCCATAATGGATAATTCATTCAAAATGGCTTACTTTAAAATAATCCCAACTGTTATGACTGGTATAGATTCTGGTATTTTAGCTGCCTCTAAAATTTCCTTAGTGGAAATTCAAGGAGACGTCACTGGAATTCTTTATCTGGTCTCTGCTGTGCTCTTCTGGGGGAAGATCCAACAGATCCACTGCTCTTTCTTAAAGTCTACTTGCCAGTGGACTCACTGTCGGGACCCTGACAAGGGCAGTCAGGACCAATGGTCAGAGCAGGGGCAAACCTGAGGCTGAAAGTAGTGGAGAAGTTCAAAGTCAAGTTCTAGGCTAGGATCAATACCAAGGATCACAGTCCGAGTTGGGCGTCAGGGTCCGGAGGTGAGGTCCAAACCAAGTGGAGGTCAAAGCCAGGAGTTCAAGAGCAGGAATGGACCTGGGACGTGACAGCTACAGAGGATCCACATTGTTCCTGGAAATGTCCAGACAACACCTCTTGGATTTAAATAGGGTGGGGACGGAGCCCATCAGGAGCCATAAGGCTACTGCCTGTCGGGTGTCTTGAGGCGAGACTTCCTGTGCTCTGCATCCGCAGTGCGTCATGGGTATAGGTGCACAAGCTGGAGGCTGCTGGGTGGCAACACGGACGTATTAGCTGTTGGCAGCTTTCCAGGTCCAGGTGACACACCTGCTGGGCCTTACACCCTGTGGGAACAGTTGGGAACTTTTTGCTGGAATTTTGAAGTGGGCCCATTGAGTGCCGCTGCGTTTACCAGTACATTCCAAACTAGCACTAACCCCACATCCACAAGCACCGTCTGGCTCATTCTCTGCCCCTAAAGCTACCCTGGAAATCAACACATGGCTGACGTGAAATTCTGAGGAGGAAAACAAAATAGTGGGTGGGGAAAGTCCCATGGATTTGTTGTCCTCCTCTTCCAGATTGCTATATGCCACAATCATCCGGGTAGAGCCTTTTCCATCCCATTCCATGAAAGGCTTTTCAGTGGCATACAAACTTAGCCAGAGATTCACCACAATGTGGCAGAAGGAGATTGGGGTTTTCTTTCAGAGGCGATGAGAAGTTATTCTTTGTCTCATTGAATGGTTTTGTTGGTACCGTGTGTTTGGAAAAATAGCACCGTGGTCCTCCAGTAGTTACAACATTGGGACTGTACAGGAGGGGCTGGGAAAGCCACAACTAGCTCACAAAAACACCGCCAGTGGCACACAACACCACTTGCCAGAGGAGTGTGGGGTCAGGTTCAGTTGCTCTTCCATCTCCTCTGACTTTTCCAGTAGAAACTAAACGAGACAGCTTCAGATCTGTCATGTGCAGAGGGGAGTGAATGAGCCCATGCATGTGTGTGTATAAAGCATTTGTCAGAAATCCAGCACTAACAGCTGTTCTGCAGAAGCCGGCTGCAAGAGCTATCTCCAGTCACACTCCCTTGGCAGTTATTAGCACGGATGCTTCCACCCTCCAGTGCAAGGACCACAGTTGGGTTTTGAAATCGTTCTAATGTCCTTACAAAGCCTTAGCATTTGGGAGTGATCTCAGCTGGGAGGGTAACACTGTTATCTGCTGCCAATTGCTCTGGCTAAGTCTAACAAATCCTCTCAAACGTCAGGTGAGGAGGAGCAGAAAAGGTGCTATGTAATATAAGGAAACAAGACAGCTACAACTGCTGCCAATGGCATCCCATAGACAAACTGAACAGGTTAATGTACTTTACAAAACACAGTGCACATGTGTTTAATATTTATCATACAGGCACATTTGAAAAGCACGGTGCCTTTTAACTAGGTTGAGTCAGATCATATATTTGGAATATATTAAGGCATGAGGATGTATTTTTAATTATCTGTTTAATGATGCTTAAACCGCGTTGGAAATATTGTTCCTTAGAGGAGGAGAGAACAGGACACATCTTCCATTCCCTGGGCCTATTTATTACCTGAAAAGGCTTTGAGTTACCCACAGAGTTTGGACTCTCTATACATACCTCTAAATTCTTCTACATGCCTCTCTGTTTGCCACGAACCTGCTCAGTCTCCCAAGACTGGAAAGTGAGAGAAAAGCCCAAAATGAGGGTCACAAGAAAAACATGAGGTAGGAAGGCCAAATCAAAGAGGGGTCTATTTCTGGACATAGCTCTCTCATACCTCATTTTTCTGCAGTGAATAATTGCCAGCAGAGATTACCCCCAACTACAACCCCAGAGTTGAATTCCACAGTCTTTTGGGAATTTCCAAATCCAGATCTGCACCCCATGGTTGCAGATTCTCCCTCCAGTTTCCAATATGCTGCAGTGAGCAACATGGCAACAGCTGGCCAGTTGGGATAGAGGAAAGCTGGAGTGTGGGAGTCACACTGCTCTTCCAAAATGGAAAAAGTCCTCTATTAGCACGTGCTGAGGGAATCCTTCTGATGTTTATGATGGGACAGCAGGAGACATGGGAGCATGTCAGGATTGCAATATGAGGACAAGACATGGCTTCAGATAAGAACTAGATAAGAACACTACATTTGGACCTGGATTTCAAGCTTCCCAAGTTCAGGAGAGCGGGGTCAGGGTTTGGTTTGGGCCACTATAAAGTTAGGGGCTATTTGCTCAGTTCAGATCCTGTTCAGTGTCTGAACACCTCCCATAGCTAGAGGATGCTCTTCAGACCTAGAAGTCAGTTCAGGCCCAACTCTTCTAACAACACCTTGTTATATCCTTGGCCAGGGCACGAATGCCAAGCAGGGTGAGAAAAACACAATGCCCTCCACCCCTTCAACACAGAGAACCTCCTAGCTAAACCGAGCCCCCATTTCTATAGGGATTTCCATAGAAAAAAATGTTCTACCGTTACCTGAAGACAGCTCAGATAGGGGCACCAAAGAGACCCTACATACTTCACATTTCTCTCTCTAGAGACTCTGCCAACCTCACGTCATGCACCAGATTTTAAAGTGTTAACACTCTTTCTCTCACTTAATTCCTAAAGTAAAGCTTCTTTTAGGCCTGTGAGTCTTGAGAAAAGTGGGCTGATTCTTTCCTAGACAGAATACCAGAAACAGCAATCCACTGGCTTGTATTCTCTGCTCTCCCTGCCCCTCTAATCAGCAGATGCTTTCTTTGGGATGATTTCCCCACATTTTCCCATCACTCCCATTAGCTGATTATTCCTTCCGTGCATGGCAGTGAGGTCACAGACATCTTCACATGATCACATGCACCAGGCCCTCACAGAGACTGGATCAAGTCGAGATGCTTTGGACCAAATTATGGTTCCTCTAAAGCCAATGGGAGTTTTTTTAATAATTTAGTGGGACTAGGATTTGGATCTTTCCCTATCACATTGTGCCTTTAAGAAATTAAATTTGGGCAGAGATCCATCTCCAGCATGTAGGTGAGGAGCTGTGTAGCTCTACAGACACCAGGAGAAGGAGGATTCTCCTGATGGATATAATCTGGGGTTAATCACCGCAAAATGTTTGCCATCCAAGCATATACTGTGTCATGATCATTAGTTCAAAGGGTTGCAGAAATATCTCCTATTTCTGCAGACTCTGAGATGATATTTTCTGAGTTATCTGAAGTTTAACTGGAGCTGTGAATCCTCCTTTTGGTTGCTGAGGGATTAGTCCATAAATAGCTGTGGTGCTTTGAGTCCTAAAATACTCTCCAAAGAGGATCCTGCCCCTAAAGCTGTACTCAGCTAAGAGCTTTCAATTTACTGTTCTTTTTAAACCACCCTCTGCTGTGAAATGCCATTATGTCAGTTTATAGATGGATTCACCCCACATAGTTTAGGTCTCTGCTATCCTGGGTAGATGAGGGGCCCAATTCCCCCCCCACTTACACGGGTTTTGCCTGGATGTAACTCCATTGACTTTCGTGGTGATTTGCACCTGCATCAGTAAGATTAGAATCAGGCCAGTGGAGTTTTAGTCTAAAATGTGCCCACCAAAACATAGGCCTGAAAGGGAACAGTACTCACATCTGCTGCTCCGTTCTTTTAACGTGAAGAAAAAGACAGGACAGGAAGGTATGGCCTATTGATCCTTAGAAAACAGTCACACTTGGTTTGAGCCTGAAACCGAGATGCCAGCTTGACAAATAGCACAGCATTCGCCCCTTAATAAAGCCATCAGTGTCTTTCTTTCCATTGCAGAACCAGCTGGAACATGGGCAGCCAGGGAATGGAGCCAAAACCTCTCGTTTATTGGCTCTGCTAGGTTGTCCCCTTCTGGACTAAAGGAAGAACGAGTGTCCCCTGAGGCTGGTGAAAAGGTTTGCCTTCCTTATTTTAGCCAAACCAATCAGTGAGGGCCTTGTTACCATTCATAAACCTGGGAAACATCTCCCACTAGCAAGGAGGTTACATCATCCATCTCCCGTGATTGAACTGATTGAATTACAGCCTCAGATCCAGAGCTCCAACTAACACGGTCTAGGGAGAGATTTAACTCCAGCAACACCTCAAGAGGAGGGGGGAGTAAAAACGGAAGAGAGACCTCCCAGTGCAATAGCAGCGCAGGACTTACTTTCATCCTTTTCAGATTGTTCTATAGCAATGAGAATTGCCTCTTTCTAGTATTGCTGTTTCCAGTAAAGCGGGAATATTTCCAGATGGGGAATTCATGACAGTAAAGCACTTCCCCTAAAACTAAATAAATGCAGTTAGAAAAGCAAATAGAATTGAGGCTGCTGAGATTCAATCAGGGACCTGGGGATATTCTTCAGGCAGCGCATTTCCCTTCTGTTATTCAGCGCAACACAGGAATTCAAAGATGCGCAAAAGTGGGGTGATTCTTAACATGTGAGCACACAGCTGTCTGTCCTTCCTCACACCACCCAACAGGGCTGATCCCACCCAGTGATCTCTGCAGGAATCACTTGTTAATCTCATTAACGCAATGGGACTTCAATGTAAAGTTAGTGGGACTACGGCACACAGGTGTTCAAAGCAGAATGGCTCTTCTACTCACACACCATGTACCATTTAGATACAATCTTGGCAGTACAGATGAATCCAAGCCAAAAAGGTTGAATCTGGACTTCCTCAAAGTTCAGGGATATTTGGATCTGGGTTGTAGATTCATGCCCGTCTGTTCTCCTTCCCATCTCATGGCATTTTCTCCCCCCCTCATCTCACCTCTGAAAAGAGCAGTGGTAGCTGAATGTGAATACTCTTGATTCATTAGGTAAAACAGCTACCTACGGACCCTCCCAGGGCCCCAGTTTGAGTCTCTGATCCAGTAGCATGTAGGTCACACATGCAGCGATTCACACATGCACACATCCATCCTGTTGCTCTGTGTCTTCCAACCCCAGTGAGTTATTCTGACTGCAGTGTCACCCCACAGCCCAAAAGAGGCCGGGAAGGGCAGCGTTGCAGTGAGAAATCAGTGACATGCAATCTGGGCATGAGCCAAGTGGAACTTGCTTTATTTTCTCCAATACACTCAGGCAATCCATTTCTCCAGGCATCTTAGCCCAACTCTCAGGCATGGCTCCCTGGGAGGAACTGTGCCTCAGGAATAGAGCAGGGCAGAGAACAAGCCATCCTGAAGTTGGTTCTGCTTCCTCTGCCCAGAACCTTGTGTAACCAGAACTAACAACAACACAACACAGCAAGTCTTCCAGAGAGTAAATATTTGCTCACATGCTCCAAAAAAGAACTTGGAAGGCTATGTGTAACTGGGCCACCTAGTGACTGCTGCCACAACAGTACACATGCTTGGGTGAAACTCCACCAGTAGTAGCAATGGGGGGAATCCCTCGTCTAGACGGTGCACCGGTGGCCTAGCCACCATATTGCCTACCCCTGCTGAGCAGGTCTAGATGACCTGGTATTTAAAATGCTGGTGGCTGCCATCGGCTTGTCTGCAGTAGTGCTAATGTCCATCCTACCCAGTGGAACTGAACGAGGGGTAACTGTGCAGACAAAGCTAACTGTTCACATCTGCTCTAGCGTCTGGCCAGCAGTTGGCAGACATACCACTCGGCAACTTCCTTTGAGTTGAGGAGAGGATAATGTAGAAGTATAAACAAAAGACCTAGACCCATATGAATTTTGTGCTTTAAAAGACATGTTCTTGCCATTCACAGTTTATTCTCCTGGCAGTTCCCCTCCGATTGGACTCAGACAGACATTAAAGCAGAACAGTGTCCATAAGTCCTCTCTAAAATGTTGCAGCCACTGAAGAGTCATAACTCAGTCTTTGTCAGCTGCTTGATTGGTCCTGCTCTGGGACCACCTGATCTGTGGATTTCCTCCATCCTTCCCTCTGCTGCTGACCCTCTCCCCCCACAGCACCTGAGCTCATCGCTTAACTCGATAGATGCTTAGATCACACCTGAGTCGTAGCTCTGCCACCAGTCAGCACATTTCAGAAACTTCATCTCATCAAGTCGCAGAGAAAGTCTTTTAGAGAAATGGTGCCCACTTATTAAAACAAATCCAAGGCAACCGTGAGGTCAGGCCACGCCACGCCAATGGTTCTCTGGGATTCTCAGCACCAGGGACTGATACCTTCCTGTGAGGTGGACAAAGCCTCCAGCCTCCTGTCATCTGCCTGAGAGTCTGGCCTCAGCCTACAGATATCCCAGACACCCACAGGGAAGTGGCAGGTGGCTCATGGTGGGGAGAGATTTTAATTACATTCACTCCCTCAATGTCAGATCCAGAATTGTCCTGATTTGCTAGTAAAGGAAGCCAGCAGAGAACAACATCCAGGGCAAAGTTCTACATGGAGGGTCTCTATGATTTTAGTATAGTCTCCTCAGATTGGCTTCTCATCCACATTCAGTAGATCCCATAGCAATGAGTCAGCTTTTGGAAGCACTCCAGGCACAGGGTCTAGTTCTCAGCTACATCACACTGCTCTGGCATAGTAAAGGGCCTTGGAAACAGCCTCCTGATGGAAAGAGCCACAGTGTATCCCAGGGAAGTATAGAGCTGGTGTTGGTCCATATCAGCCCTGCTCCTAGCCCCTAGAGGCTTGTCAGGAAGGACAAGGGGCAGGGAAAGAAAGGGTCTGACTGGAATGCATGGCGTTATCACTATTCTCTGCTTCCTAGGGCCTCTAGGAAGCCACACTAATCAGAGAGTAAGTTAGGGCAATCTGAGGTGGTGGAAACAAAGATTCTTGTGCTAATGTCCCGTGCGATCAAGAGGAAGAGGGAAAATTGCTGAAACGCAATCAGGAGTGTCTCTAAACAGAGTTATTCTGAAGGTTTTCCAGCTGGTGCCAGAAAGTAAGTATTTTTTACTAAGGACTTCATGGAAAATGAATTGTGCCATTAGTGTAAGAATTCATCGATAAGCCCTCTCTATAATTTTTTCTTTTGACTGTTGTTGAATTAAACAAATGGAGAACATTCTGCTGTTGTTTGAAACCTCTGGCACTCCTACCTGGTTTCTGGGAAGTTTCCATGAGCCTAGATTTCTTACCAATATTTTATCCACACTAGCCAATCTTGGAGAAGTCTGTTTCCCCATTAGACTTCACTCCATCAGGTCATCTTGTGCAGAGCGCAGTGACCAGTGGGAGAATGAACAGAACGAGGGGAAGAGGAGAGAGGTGCCCTATTCTATAAAGGGACTGAGATCCTATTGCCGGGCCAGGCAAAAGGATAAGACCATTGTAACTCTAAGTCCATGGGATACCACAGTGTCCTATAAGACAATATATAATCAATATTACTGCAGACCATCTACCCAAACACACACTCTTGCCATTGCCTACCGTACCTGGGACAGTTTATCATCCCACTTACATCAGGTTTACAGCAGTGTAACAGCTGACTTCACTGGAGTTACTCCTGATTTACATTGGTATTACGAAGAGAAGAATCAGATTCTGGTCTGCACAAAGCCTGTCTTCTTCTTCCCATGTGCTAAGCAGAGAAGAGGTGCCCTGAAGTCCAGTGCTGTGCACCCAAGTCCTTCCTGCGCAGGGCTGTGCATTACATTAGCTTTACTGGGCATCCACGTAGGCATGGTACAGCACTCATGCAGGGAATGCTGAGCGTGAGATAGAACTGACCAGCAATTGCCAGTTCAGTGTTCCCTTTTCCATCCCAGGTAACTTCACACGCTGATAGACAGGCTGAAATCTTCCCCCACAAACCCAGTGTGAGCGAGTGGCTTGTTGGGCCTTTGGCTCATGTGCCTGTGCTGTGGAAGGGTTTCTGGGGGTGGGGGGTGACAGCTTTGGATGGACGCAGCTCCTGGCAGCTATGCCTTCTTTTCCAGAACGTCCTTTGTCCCTCCCCTGAGCCTGGGATTGGGGACCTTGTATTTTACTTTTTATCCATGCAGTTCAATGACCTCCAGGCCACATAATACAGATCCAGATCCCAATTTCCAAACCCCTGAAGTTCAGAGCTATTTGGATCCATGATTTTGATTGGGCTCAGTATAAAGACTGGGTCCACTTACTGAATTTGAATTCAAATCTGGGTTTTCATCCACACTCTTTCTTCTATCCCCACCCAGTACATGCATTCTTTAAAGCATACTGGGGGTTGGTGGGGGAGGGGAATTGATGCTAATAGTGCTGGATAATTGTGAGGGCTAACTATTCCCATGACACCTTGAGGGGAGACTTTCACTTCTACACATATTGTGGATGATGTCAGTTGCCGTCTTTCCCAGTACCATCTGCCTGCCTCCACATATTGAGCATCCACCTCAAGTCTCCTGCTTGGAGATGGTGACTAACCTTTAGGATTTAGCATCTAAAGAACCTGCGTAATTGTGCACTTCCTTCACATCTAACAGGATTTGCATTCTAGCCTAATGATGTGCCAATAGCTTTTATTACAAATCCTCTCGGAGGTCTCCCAGACGGCTGGTTGATTCTTGTGGCCCACTCTGTATGTTACATTATGTAGTTGCTGCTAATCTAGCCATAAATATGTTTTTAATGTTTAATTTACATCTCACTCACATACAATAACTGCTCTGGGAAATCTAAAGTGCATCTTAAAAATGGAGCTCCAATAATTATTGTATATTAGATACCATCATTGGAGTATTAAAAACATATTTTTATACAGAAATAGCGTTTGAATACACAGTATGGTGTTTTACCACAGGCAGTATACAAAGATCATGAAGAAAATGACCAGCTTAGTATTACATTAATGATAACAACTTGCATTTCTGTAGTGCTTTCCACCAGAAGGATCCCAAAGCACTTTACAAATATTTACAGTATATGCAATAGAGACCTCCCCACTGAAAAGTAGCATCTGTTTGCCAGCATTCAACAACCCTGCCAATAGAGTAGACAGGAAACAAGGGATCCCTGATCCAGCTGAAACTGCAGAGGAATTTGGGGGAAGCAGATTGCAGCTACCAAGCTAGAATCTAGCCAGATCAGCTGTACTAAACCCTCTTTGTGAAATGTGTCATAGAATCCCTAAAGCCCACCAGGGGCCGGCAACATGGCTCTATGTCTCATTCACAAGATGAAATACATTTTGGTCCTGAATTTCAGAACTACACCTGGGTAACTGTGTGCCTAATTTGCATGCTTACCATACTTGTGTGTGCAAATCAGGAAAATACATGTCCAGATGGCCATTTAGATGCACTCGTGAGCCATGTTACTTGATTTGCCCCTATTATCACAGTAACTTACCGAGCAATTGAGGCATCCAACTGAGTGTGCAATTTTCAAAATCAGACCCCAGTTGGGTCTATTCTCTGTGTTACTGCATATATTTTAACATCTGCAATACGCTGTATCAGATGCAATAAATATATAGAAGCACGTGTTAATTCGAATGGGGTCCCGCAAGCAACCAGAATTAATGAGTTAGCATGTGAATAGAGTTAGTGACTATTACTTGCTTATTCTAAAACATTCTGCCTCTCATGGATGCACTCAAGGGAATGGCATGTCTCCGTAGAAACTTCCTCAGTAATATAACTCTGTGGTGTTTGCTCCCCCACTTCCAAGCAAGTTCAGGAGAATCAGCACATCTATTGATCATGGAGAACTTTTCTATCACCAAGTAAAACTCCGTCAGAACAACCTCTCACCTCTGGTAATTATGGTCACATGGGTGAGGATCACAACTCCCCATCTGCAATATATCATCACTAAGCAGACATGCAGACACTGTCGTCTGTCACTAGGAAACTTTCAGACATGATGAATCAATTATATCAGGTCCTACATGCAGCCTATAAAACAATGAAGTGGAGAAGTTCATAACCACTCCAGACAAGCGATAAGTAACAGCTGTGTCCATCCATCCCTCCCACTCGGAGAGGGAGCCCAATTCACCTCCCCTTCCCCTCCACACACACATTCCTGCACTTTCTGCTGCACAGATCCACACACATTGGCCCTGGTGTTTAAAAGGCATCTGGCACTTGGACACATACAACTTTGTATGTGTGCACAAAACTGTGTGTGTACTTTTCATGTGCTTTCACTAGCATACTCAAGTGATGGATTCTATCGCTTGTGTGTTCAGGAAATAGCATCTCCAAGCTGATGCAAGTGCTGGATTGTCTTGCTCGGGTGTGGAAGAGACAGTGCATATGCAGTGGTGTGGATGCACAAGCGGAGACCAGGACAAGGCTCCACTTAAAATCAGCCCATTACCTTACCAAGCATTTGCAGGCATTCAGCCAGTCCCATCAGTCAGCTGAGTGAATGTTCCGCTGAGTGTCTAGTGAATGTCAAAGGCAGGCACCAGATCTAAAGGGCTGTGCTTGGGGCTTACAGAGAGTTACTAGGTTCTAATCCTAGCCCTGCCACTGAGTTGCTGTGTGATCTTGGACAAATTGCTTCATCTCTCTGGGCTTCGGTTTCCACATATGTAACATGAGGACTTTGTATATTTCTAGGTACTTCTATGGTCCCCTTCACCATCGTATCAGACTCGCATAAATGTTAGTAAATTCATCTTCATGTGGCCTTTGTTAGATAGGGAAACAAAATGATTTTTTTCAGGCAGAAGCATAAAGATACTAAATGATTTGTCCAAGAACATACCATGTGTTCAAGAACAAAACCCAGCTCTTCCAAGTCCCAGTTCAGTGCCTTAACTAGAAGATACACCCTCTCCCCAGGATGCTAAGGGTTAATTAGGTGATGTTGTTTGTGAAGTGTGAGCTCCAGATAAGGTATTGGTGCTGTCACATACTCAGCCAATAGTGTGACATAAAGGCACACATTTTGCAAGCTGACAGTGCAGTTATTTCATTCTCTAAAACACAAATGACTTGGTGGCAATAATTGACGGGCACAAGCTCACAAAGTCCATCCGGGTGAGTCCCCACAAGTTCAATTGCTGTTTCCAAAACATCTTCGAAGCTTAGTGAGGCCTCTGGCCCCGAGAAATAGTCTGGGAACATGAGATTCATGAAAATAAAAAAATACCTAACAAAAAGCATATTTCAGAACCTTCTGAGACGTTCAGTTCAAGTTTGTATCTAGAAATAAGGCAAAGCTTGGGATGCTACTGGAAACATTACACTCCTGACAGGACCCTGCCCATCTCTTTGGTACATCTTCAGCCACTGCTGTTACAGCGGTCCCTTACCTTCTAATCAGCTCTGTATCAAACACACGCACACAGAGCAATATAATTGAATGGAATTTAATACCAGCCTGTCAGAGTCGGCCTGCGAAGCTGTCAGGAACTCTGAGAAATCGGAGTGTAAAATCAGCATGTTTTGTGGGACAGTGGGCACAGACTGCCCATATGTTACCCACACACATCATCAGTCACCTGGGAAACGCATACATCTGAAAGGCTTTCATTTTTCCATTTTTCCCTGTTTAACTTGTCAGAGAAATTTCCCTCCCAGCCCATATAGCTTCACACAAAATGCATGGCTCAATCTTTCACAGATGGGCTTCCCTCATGTCTGAGCTTTGATCAGGAAAGGAAATCTGTGGGGAAAAGTATTGCCCCTAGAATGTGTTTTTGTGCACATTTGTGTGTGTGCATTTGTGAATATATGTACACATGTGTGTATGTGCATGTGTGCGTGCACACATTCATGCAGGCATGTCTGTGCGTCTGCGTAGGCATGAGGCTGTGTGTAGCTTTTGTGTGCTTCTGAGAAACAATCTTTTTCTGTAGCACAATCATTCCATTTCACAAATAAATTGCCTGTGTTACCAGTATATATCATGTCAGTACCTGTCAGACTGGCATTACATAGAACAGGAGTGCGGCGCATCAACACAACTGTGATTTGGGGAAGGGAGTCCAGAACTGGAATAGCGGGGGTGGGGGTCAATGACACAACTCAGGACCAATGAGCATTGACAGCTGTGTGGAGAACCCAGGACTGGAAGAGCAGGAAATGGGGGGCTGCAGGCCAGGGCTGAAGTGCTATGGCAGGACTTTTAGGAAGCTTACCCACCAGCTAGTTGCATTACGCTAGTTTATTCACACTTCCCTTTCATGAGCAAGGGAAGCAAGAGGGAGCTCGTTCTTCAGAAGGAAGTGCCTCTGTTTGGGAGGGCAGGAGGGGGGATCACAACTGAAACCCAAGCCTCATTCCATTTTCCTTCCTTTTCCATGGGGGAGGGAATGGATGGAAGTTCCCGGGATGAAGTTATCCTTGGGAGTGTCAGGGCTCATCTTTTTTAACAGGAATGCAAATACCTGATCTCATCTCATCTCATCAGAGCTGCTGCCTCATGGGTCCTGGATTAAAGGTGTCCGGAAAAGCATTGATGTGATTCCCAAAGGCACAAGGGAAGAGATTAGAACTGACAGGACAGCAGCTACTGAGGGTTAGGTGCATTAGGAAAGAAAACAGTGCCCATGTTTCAGGGATCTCTCTAGCTCCAGAGAGGTCAGAGGTCACCCTACCTCCCATGGGCTTAGTGAGAACAAACAGCAAATGCTGCCTTTCTGCTCCTTTTGTGACTGATGCACTGGCATGATCAGCTCCTTGGAGCTCCCCTCACTTCTAGGAGGCACTCTTGAGCAGATAGAGGCTCCCTGCCGTCTGACTGCAGGGCTCACGGCTCCCACTGTCTGCTTGGAAGATCTGGGGTCCATCCCTGTGGATCTGGAGCACAGAGCCTGTCGCTCTGGGGATTTAGCACATAAACTTGCTTGCCATAAACCTGTTCTGGCATCCCAAATCTTTCGTGTTTCCTAGGAAAGCAGAATCAGTAAAAGAAGAATTTCTAAAGAAAACAGGTCTCTGAGTGCACCAGCCTAACACCTGGGGAGCCCTGCTGCACAAATACCCAGAGTGGGGGAAGCTAGTACCTGGACATCCTTGCAACAAAGATCTCAGAGCAGGGGAGCCAGGCATGCTATTGATCTTGGAAGCAGGTTCTCTCTGACCCGAATTTATGGTACCAGGGAGAGACCGGTTAAATGCTTAATGACCGAGGCTGCAGAGCCTAGCACTGGACCTTCAGCAGGAGCAGAGCTTGGAGCCGAGGGCAGAAATCCCATGGGGTCTGAAATCAGTTAGTACTAAGACCGTTGGATGTCTGGGCCCAAAAGGTCCAGACAATCCCAAGAATTCTTTGGGTTATTACAACTTTTTTCCTTTTCCTGCCTCCCCACTCCCACCCTGGTGCAAACAGCTGTGCTGTGAGGTTTAAACTTCAGCCTCCTTCACATTATGCCCTGCCCTGCCTATGACATGGTCACAGATGTAACAAACAAGCTGAGATGCTGTGAGCCTTAAAAATCACCTTGGCATTAGCTTGTCCTGAAAGGCACAGATGGTGTGCGTGAGAACCAGCTCCTCCTCCCCCTCCCCCACCTCTCAGGGGTGCCAGCCCTTCACTTGAAGGTGAGCATGTCTTGTCATCCTGCAGCCAATAGACCTGCCAGATTCCCCGGCGCCCGTCTCCTATGTGATGTTCCAACTCATTAATTTACCCCATTAGATGCTCCTCAGAGAGCTGAGGAACTTGGGTGCAATTTTTCTTCCAGGCTTTCAGCCCTTGAACACATGTGAAGAGTAACACAGATACCCCTCCTCCACTCCACCGCACCCCACCCCCTTCTTCCTTTCCCTCATCACCAGCATTAGGGTTTGGCCTTTTCCTTTTTGCCCTAATTTTGTAATAACATTTAAAGTGTGTGACCTGTCATTCTTCAGCTATGATCCACTTTACAAGGACGAGTCAGTGAGCCAAAGAAAACACTGTGTATGGGACCTAAGCAAGAAATACCAGACCTACTCTCACTAGCCTTAGAAGCAATGTGCATTTTCCATACGTCCCGTCTGACAGAGCTGTTCCAAGTGCAACCATGGGAGAAGAATGTCCTGGGAAATACCCAGAAGAAATAATCCTTACATATTACCCACCCCTCTGATTGCTATGATAAAAATTTTAACTCTAATTAGGTAAAGGGAAATTGCATTTTCCATTGGGAACTTCAGCTCAGCATAAGCAGCCATTAATCAATAGGGAAATTTGTGATGACTGGAATATTCTGGATTCCACCTGGGATTTTCATGGCTCCATTAATGGCCAATTCAACACCAGTGGCCTTAATCCCAGATGGGATGCCAGTGTAAACAACTGCATAAGAGTACATGGGACTCCACCATTTTAAACAAATAAAATATCCCCTTCAGAGCAACTTAGTAGGAGAGATCACAAAGGGAAAGAAAAGGTCACAAAGGAGCTCCAGCTACTAGACACATCTGCAAAGATGCTGTTGTTAGAAAACAGGAAGGAAAGTGATAAGTGTCACTGGGGTTTGAGAGATCTGGGCTGTAATTCTAACCCTGCCACCAACCAGCTTGGTGACCTTGGGTCCGTCAGTGTCTCCTTTCCCTATCTAAAAGAGGGATCCTATTTGCATATCTCATGGGGTCAGAGTGGTGAGTCTGGGGCACCTGTGAGGCTTTGCTCATTAGCTTTTGTCAGGTGCTTAGAGAGCCTTGGATGGAAGGCACTACCCCACAATAGCAGATACTGTTTATTATAAATCCACCATAGCCCGAAAATGCATCTTAGTCAAATGGGTGGGTGTGAATCCACCTCCCTTTTCTAAGTGCTCTGATTTTATTCAGATGAATGTTTCCCTCAGAGGAACCCAGGGCTTTAATCCTTCTGCTCTGTTACTTTAAAAAAAGCAAAAAATGGGGTGGAAATTGCCTTTCTTTTATTTAGTAAAAATTCTGGAGCACTTCAGTTTTCATGTGAGGGACTGAGAGTAGTGAGTCCGCTAACGCCTCATTACCCTCACCTGCAACACTACCTACTAGTCCAGTCCTCTCCCCCCACCCCACAGCCCTGCCAATGCACTTCATTCCCAACCTGCAAAACCTCTTGCTATTCCAATTCAACCTACCTTGCCCACCCCCTGCCGCTCTGCCACTGCCCCTCAGTGCAGACCTGCTGGCCCCCTCCTCTCCCAGTTCTGTAAGAGAGAATACCTGGACCCTGATATCACTCCTGAAGCCAGTCAGCGCTGGCTAACTGGGTGGTGTAATTAACGGAAAGTTCTATGTTTCATTTCAAGGGGTTTCTGCTGCTTGAAATTCAAGTTCAAAAAGCTGCTCAGAGATAGCTTAGATGGGTCTAGCATTTATCTGGAGTAGCAGTAAACCTTTGAAGACATCTGCAATGTTCCAATGTGAAGACACCTGAAATTCACAGAGCCATTTCTTTGTAATTAGCACTTAAGGCTGGACCTGTGTCTGTGTCTGCTCACTCCAAGGGGTTAACTGTAGTTCATAAAGTTGTTTGTATTGCTCCATCTCATAGCCACAATCCCCTTGTCCCTCCCTCTGCAGCCCCTCCCTTTTTCCTCCCCCAGCTTGGAGCTGAAATATGTTTTCTTGTGCAGGCGCGCACACACACACACACACACACAATTCTAAAGTATCAAGAGCTCAGAGATTAAAAGGCACCATTATGGGAGTCAAACATAAATTCTCTTTTTATTAAGCAGAGTAAATGTCATCAGTGAAAAAAAACAGAGAAGGATGGAGAACGGAGGAGGATTTCACTCCAACTTCCCTTTACTTTCATTCCCACTCCAACCCCTGGCTCTGGATGGTTGTTTATTTAAGAGTCCAGTAAGAAAAGCTCATATCTTAGCTGTTTTCTATGGGGATTTTCAGCACCATTGCAGAAGCACCATAATGAACAGTCTAGAAGATATCAGTGTGGTTTCATTTGGCTCTTTAATTCTCTCTCATTACGGAGCTTGGTTGTTGCTGGATTTGGTATTGATTTCACAACATATAAAGAGACAGGAAAACATATTTGGTGGGAATCTGGCATCTGTGCAGATGTCAGTGGGTAACTGTCTTACCTATAGTGGAAGATGGTAAGGCTCATACCAGGATCTTGACTTACACCCCACTCTAAGATAGCGGGGAATGCTGTTAGAGCTTCCATCCTCTGAGTGAGATATTAAACCAACACCCTTTCTGCCTCTGCTCGGGTGAGAGATTCAGTTGGGATTTAGATTCCCATGGCCCTTTTGGAGACTAGATCACCCTGAAGTCCTGCCCAATATTCCCCTCCCAGGTAAGCAAGTTCTCACACTTTTGAGAGGTTTCTGAATACATACCAGCTTCTGCACTTGTCTACATAGTCACTATGCAACTGGGGTCTAGCTATTGATTTATAAATGGTTGTTGAGTGAACAGCTTCTCTTCCATAGCTCAGAGGCTTTGCAAACCTGCCTGCTGACTAGTGTTCAATATGCCATTCCTTTTCTCAAGTACACGGTTTAGGGTGGAAGCAGCCAGTAAGCTTTTGCTTCAGATGTAAGATTGGGTATCAGAACTCCTGAGTTCTAGTACCAGTTCTGCCACTGACTTTTTAGTTAGTTACTTGGCTTCTGTGTGCCTCGGTGTCCGGATTTGTAAAGAGGGGACAAGAATGAACTATCCCCTGGTGAGGTGGGAGACTGAGCGGAAAGGTTATAAGAATTAAAGTGGAGTTTTGAAAAGCACCTACACTACTTACCAACCTATGTTCCAATGAAAGTTACTGGCAAGTTAGGGTGAAAAATCACACCCTTCGTTAGTGTTTGTAAAGTGCTTTGTGGTCCTTGGATGGAAAGTTCAAAGGAAGGCAAAATAATGTGTTATTCTGATGGTCCCAGACACTGCAGGATGATGTCAGTAGGATAAGCTATTGGCTGTGAGACCATTACTGCGGAATACTATTTAGTTGGTTGGTTTTTGTTTGTCAAGGGGTAGGAAGCTGTTCTTTTGTCTTTTCAAGGGAACCTTTAACTAACCCATGGGATAGAGCAGTATCAGGGAAATGTATCCCTGATCCACAGTTTGGCTTCTTGGGAGCCAGTGTTCCCTGATCTTTAAGAGCTGGAACACCACTAATGGACTCATAGGGTATGTCTACAGGGATTAAAAAACCCCATGGCTGGCCCAGGTCATCTGACTCCAGGCTCAGGCTGCGGAGTTGAAAAATTGCTGTGGAGACATTTGGACTGGGGATGTAGCCCAAGTTCTGGGTCCCTGCAAGGAGTGTGGGGGTCCCAAAGCTTAGGCTCCAGCTTGAGCCTGAATGTCTAGACAGCAATTTTTAGCCCCACCACCCGAGTCCTGTGATCCCAAGACAACTGACCCAGGCCAGCCCCAGCCATGCCACAGGTCTTTTATCCCTAGCCCACAAGCTGGCTCCAGCAGACACAGACATCCTGACTGGCTACTCACCTGGAGCAGATGATAGCTACATGACAGGTGTGGTGCCTGAAATCCTCCTTCAGGAACTGTGAAACCGTAACTCCACAGACCTGACCCACACTGTACAATCTTATGCTGCCTGAGAGGCTCTCAGCCTTACAGTGAGTGAGGGGGGAAGAAGTGAATCTGACGGTAACAACCTGAGGGCCCTACATAAAGGCCTGGGCAGGAATGCAAGTGGGGGATTCAGATCTGTTAAGCGATAAGAGTCCTGGAGCTGGGACTGGGGGTGGGGCGGGATATGTTCTCAGTTCAAAGGCCAAAACTCTTATCAGGTGAGCTGAAACGTTTCCCTTAACTTGATGAGACAGCACCAATTTGTGTCACACACTCACCCCTCCTAATCACTCTGCTGTGGAAAAAGTCTCCAGACCCCTGGAGCCAACATATGTATCTGAGATTCTCCCAAGCATCAGCCTGTCATGTGCTAACAAAACAGATCCTCAACTCCTACAAAATCTCTGGGCCTCACTCATATCCTTTAGTAATACGCAACGTTGTTGTAGCTATGTTGGTCCCAGGATATGAGAGACCAGATGGGTGAAGTAATCTTTTATTGGACCAGCTTCTGTTCCAGTTGCCTCTATCACTAACAGAAATTGGTCCAATGAAAGATATTACCTCACATACTTTGCCTCTCTCATATCCTTTCAAACATGCTGTGGGTTGAGATCTTGGAACCTCATGGAACACCCCTCACGCACACAGTTCCATAGTAATAGGCCAACACACAACAGCAGGCATACTGGAGTATTTGGCACTATTATCGTAGAATACTGTATTATTTTTACTAAGGGGCAGACAAGGAAACAGAGCTTATGGGAAGTGTTTTCCCTTTGTCAGGTTTATTCTTTGTCATGTACTTGTCTGAGATGGTTTTGTTCATATACAGCAGCAGAGAAATGGCTGAACAAAAGTGCTCCTTTTATTTATTTATTTTTAAATACTTCTTGTGATCTTTGCACTGAGGCGTATGGTTATGTTTAACAGGCTAATTTTTCCAGCCCCTTATATATGAGTGACAGTCAGAGTGAGAGAGAGAGAGAGACTACAGGGCCTGCAAAGACGCATGCACAATAAATACTGCACACTGTGGTAACAGCTTAATGCTTAAGGTGAAGTGTTTACTTAAGTGGGCTTCACAATGTGGAGGGAGCGCTCAGGACACATCTTAAACAAATAGCTGCGGTGAACAGTAAATCTGCTGAAGAGCAGGTTTATTCCGCTGCCAGGTGCTCCTTCCGAGAGAGATTTTCATCCTGCTGCATATAACTCTGATCCTCTGTAATTTGGGAGAGGAGGATTTATTCTTGCACCAGGTCTGCTAATCATTGCATTTCATCAGGTGCCATATGTGTGGTCTTGTATTGATTTAGTGGGTGTGCGCTCTCATCCTGGGATCTTACCAGAGAGTTTTGTTATAACTGCAGGAGCTGTGAATCTTAGCTGCTTGACAGCTGTCAAGCGATCGAGGTACATCCCTGCTAGGACACGCCTGCTGTGTGTGCCTGAAAGTACCAGGTATGTGCAGGCGGAATATACCTGCTGCAGTGGTGATTCCATCTTGATTTCATTGCAATACTGCGGGCCAGTCACATCAGTGGGTAGCCAATTGAATTGTGACAGACCCCCACCCCCATTGGAAGACAGCAGCATTTCTTTATTGAGCCACAAAACCTGAGAAAAAGTCTTCAAAGGGCCTGATGTTCCCTTCATGACTGATAGATTTCATAGTCATAGATTTCATATTTCTGGGTCCATTCTCCATACAGAATCTCAGCCTCTGTCCTATGGGACCAGGCTCTCTCAAGAGCCTCTCATTACTGATCTAAAGGCTTATAAAGTTCTTGCTCAGCGTTTTCCCTCCCCTCTTCTGCCCCTAGACCACCTTCCCCTAAGACTAGGTGTGGTAAGGACCCTATAACTGGTGTCGTGGAACCTGAATCCAAAGTCACATACCTGAGAAAACCCCTTGGTTCCTTCCACACCCTTTGTGGAGGCGGAAATGAACCCCAGAAACACGTGCAACACTCAGCAATGAAACAACACTTATCTGAGCTGAAACATACCCTCAGTTGGTCTCAGGAACCGTCTGAAGGGGGAACCGATAGAGAGTCACATGCTACAGACACCAGCAACAGTAGAAAGCAGCCTGTGCCTGACACCTAAACATACAGGACAATACTTTCTAAACCAGCTAAGAGTGCACGTGGCTGCCCAGCACCAAACAAGCTACCTTCTGCCCCTTGTACTGCCTGATGGTGCCTGGGCATGGTGCAAGCTCAGAGTGCAGCGTCCTGTCCTCGGCTGCATGCTTGGCATCCAAGCCCGGGCTGCCCAGTGTACTGGTCAGATCCCGCTGCTGGAGCCCAACAGCCTGCTCTGGCCATGCCTCTGTTCTTCTCCCTGGGCCAGTCCCCTAGTCCCAAACTTTGGCTGTACTTGGGCCTGTTTCTTAAAGCAGCAGCAGCAGCAAATAGCAACACGTGCTCAGACCTCAGTACCCACGTTCTCTTTCCAGCTCCAAGCCCGTCCCGTCCAATTGTCCCAGAGTCAATCAGATATCCTGCAGACAATCACCTGAACCTACTTTCCTCCCCTCCAGCAGAGAGGCTGGTGGCAGCAGGCATCCAGGGTGTGATTTCCTTCTCGTTCCCCTTTCAGCCCACTCTTATCAATCACAACACCTGGGGATAGATCAGCCCTTCCACAATGTGTGTGTGATTCTGCCAGTCCTGCAGACAATTGACAGAGAATGGAACCCATGCCTGGGTGCCCTACACATGGCTACGTTGAGTTCTAGACTGTAGACACCACGCCTACTCAAAACTCTCTGATCTATTGGGGTACTGACAAGGTTTTCACGACCATAGCATCTGAGCACCGCCCACGTAATTAAAAAAATAAACAAATACAAAAATAAACTCTCTCCTCCTTCACTTTCTGTAGGAGAAAACTTGACTCAGGATACAAATTATTATTATTTTGAAGGAGGAAGAGGGGAAGGCAGGCTAAAAATATGTGTGAAGCGCTGTTGAGGGGGAATCAGTACTGTGGGTTGGTTACATAATGCCATCAGAGAGAGAGAGAAAAGAGATGAGAAATAAATATTAAAAAAGGAAAAAATCACATGTTCTGAAGACCAAAACTATAACTGGGTTTTAGAAAGAACTAGGTAAATTCATGGAGGATAGGTCCATCAGTGGCTATTAACCAACATGGTCAGGGATGCAATTCCAAGCTCTGGGTGTCCCTAGCCTCTGAATGGCAGAAGCTGTGCGTGGACGACAGGTGATGGATCACTCAGTAAATTACCCTGTTCTGTTCATGCCCTGTGAAGCACCTGGCATTGGCCACTGTCAGAAGACAGGATACTGGACTACATGGACCATTGGTCTGACCCACTATGGCCGTTCTTATGCTCCTGAGTTGATCCAACCAGTGCATGTGGCATTCTGACTGCAGTGTAATCAGTACTCCATTCCACGACTGCTGACATGAGGCCAACACTTAGGCCTGGTCTACACTTAAAATGTAGGTCGACACAGCTATGGCTCTCAGGGGTCTGAAAAATTCACACTCCAGAGTCTCATAGCTCTGCTGACCTAACCCCTGGTGTAAACAACCTTGCTACCATCACTCGTGGAAGTGGAATTCCTACCGTGATGGAAAAACCCCTTCTGCCACTCTCGTCTGTACCCACATTACAGGGTTACAGCAGCATAGCTAGTGCCTGTAGTGTAGACGTGGCCATAGACAGAATTTCTGCAGTAACATTAACTGCATTCCTCAGGCTGTGAGCTAGAGACTGAGATCTGATGTGCACTGACAACTTACAATAGCATAGCTACATCTCTCCAGTGGCACGAAAACTCCACACAACTAAGAGGTGTAGCTAAGCTAACCAAACCCCTGGCGTAGGTAGTGCTAAGCCAATGGACGAATTCATCTGTTGACCTAGCTGCCACTAGGAGAGGTGCTGCAGCATTTTAAGTGTAGACAGACCCTCAGGGAGAGATACAGGGCAGGCGTGAGTCCTGCAGCCTCAACGAAAAATCCCTGTTGTCTCTACTCCTCTCTAACATGAAGGACAATGCACTGACCTCACCTAGTGATGAATGCCCCAGGTCAGCTCTATGCTGAAGTGTACATGCTGTCCTTTCCTTGCTATGAGGTCCCTCTGCCCACTTCCCAAGCTTCCTTAGTCACGCAGGCCAAAAGGGAGACACTCGTGACATTTGCCCTTGGCATTGAGACTGAAAAATCTTGGGTTCCTTTGTGTATTTTTTTTCTTCCAGTAATGAATTCCTCCAGCTCTAGCTTACCCCCCCTTCCATCTCCCTCTTACACAGACGTATGTACAACTTCCTTCTGTTATCTTTGTCAGCAAAGAGAAACAGATACAGTCCATTAGCCTAGTCCTGCTCCCCTGATGTTCCCCCACTGAAAGGGAACATGACACTGCAGTGCCTAGCACAGATGTGAGCTGTCCATCGTGACAAACATGTGTTGAGAAAGCATTTTTGACCAAGTTCCATCACCAGAGCTAGTGTCAGACAGCAGGGGTGGAAGTAAAGGACTTCTTGGCTTGAGACGCTGTAGATAAGCAGCAGCAGAAAGCGTGAAGACACGGAGGATACTAGCCCCAGAAATTTCAGAGCAAGGACCAGTGACAGAGAATAATTGGAGAAGGAATGTAGTTTGATTATAGATAGTGGGGAGAGCTTCAGATCTTGTCCTGAATGAAAGACCAAGATAATGGCTTAGGAATCACATTATCAACAACAGGGAGTGATTTATTCAATTGACGGGATTAAGGGTCCAAAAGTTAATGTGGATAATGTAAAGCATGAAGGCTGAGGAATCCAGGAAGGAAGCCCCACACAGGGCGGGGGTAGCTGCAGTCAGGCAGTAACACTAGCCATGCTACAGTGTGCGAGGACTGGGGGTGTAGTGTACAAGCTCTTCCTCCTTGCCCACTACAAACTCACTCTGGGGGTTGAATTTTCTTCCCTTGTGTTTGCAAAAGAAACTGGATTGCTCTGTGACCTAGAGAAATTCAAGGTTGGCTACGCAACAATGCAAGTTGAGTGAGTCACAGTCAGAACGCGTCACCATGCCTTGGGGACAAGCTCCTGGAGCACTGGGGCTATTTGAGCTAACACCTGCATGGGGGAAAATAGCCTATTTGCGCTTCTCTTTGCATTCAAGATCTGCCCTTCCACTGAAATCAACGGGAGTTTGGCTACTGATTTCACCAAGAGCAGATGTTGATCGCTGGAGCACAGGGGTTTTTCTGGGCTGATATCTCCATGTGGAGGTAGCCCTTTGCCCCACAGGCTGAAGCTTGCTGTTGGGAGGTGAGGGTGCAGTGTGTGTGATGCTGCATCTCACAAGCTGGACTGGCCAATGAGTAAATTCATCTGAAAATAAGGTAAACCGGAGTAAAGGAGATAACGCAGGGAATAAGTCACTGCAGAAGGTGACTGAGGCAAAGGCTTTGTTTCTGAGGAGGTAGGGCATAAAATAGTATCCATCATTTCTGTGGTGCTGGATTGATGGGACAGGCGGCAAAGCAGGAAAGTGGGGGAAATCACCACCTTGGGAAAAACAAAGCCCATTTTCATTGCAATGGCAAAATTATGCAGTGAAAATAACAGCTGACAACAGCGGAGATGGGATGGGGATTCGCATGTTTCCCAAGGTGAGAATTTGAGCCCAAAAGGGGACATTGCCCCCCGTGTCTGAAGGGCGGAACGGGGCCCTTGGGGTATGGATTAGAAGCAGGCTATTAAAAATGAGAAGCACTTGACTGCCCCCGTTGTCCTGTATCTGCCAGAAGTTACCCATCTACGCCACAGGGTCCTCCAGATCCGCCTCTGCAGCGAACAGCAGCCTGCACCATTGCGTCTCAGAGCCCAGGTCAACAGACTCTGTAGATGCTGCGGCCCGAGCTGGAGCTCAAGCTCTGAAGCCCAGCCCCCTTCTTAATTTCCAGGCCCGATGGCCAGCCCACGTCCAAATGTCTGCAGAGCTATTTCTAGCACAGCAGCGCAGACGCTGCGAGCCCAGGGCTGTTGACTCAGACGCTGACACTCCCTGTGGTGGGCTGCCATGCCCCGCGCACTAAGGGCTGCACAAGCTCCCAGGTCGCCGCAAGTTAACAGGAAGAGGCAGGGAGTAAAATGAGGGTGAATGTGGCACAGCAGTTTACTGTATAAAGTCCATCTACAGTGGTGTTCAAAGGTCCCTGGGAGGTGATCAAAGGAGCTTATGGAAGGCCAGGGAGTTGTGAGACTCATGCAGATGGGAGATCTTCCTAGACAGTGTCTTTGTTCGAACCTGGCTGTTTTGCAGCCCTCTCCTTAGGCCAGTTTCTGATACCTTTGCTCACGTTGAGGGGTATCTTACTACCAAGGTAGTCTCACTGGAATCAATGGAGCTATTCATGGAGCAATGTACTACGAGCAAGGGGGTCAGACTCTGGCCCTTATCCTCTACTGCATCTGTGTTTTGGCTATGTGCCTAATCAAGTGAGACAGGGACCTCTTGTATTGTAATCCAAGGGAGGGTCTCAGTATTTGCAGTCTGGCTTTCTCTTATCCCCAGAGAACTTTAAAACTGAAGTCTGTTTCCTTACTTTTTCCCCTCTGTCACGCCAGTTAACACATATTTTTTAATATAGGACTGCTCATGAACACTGAGGCTCTGCATGTCAGATGCTTATTGCAAGGTTGCTCATGAATTAGGATACAATTTGGTCATGGCGGTCATGGATTCCCTGACTTTCCGGGACTTCTGTGATTTCTGGAGCAAGGCTGGAGCAGATGTCAGTCCCGAGCCATCACTGAACAGCTGATCAGCTGGCCAGCCCCAGGGCCACCACAGAGCAGCTGTTTGGGGCCACCCCTAGTTGCTCAACAGTGGAGCAGCGGCCAGCCCGGTGGAGCAGTGGACGGAGCAGCTGTAGGCCCCAGGAGCTCTGTTACACCCTCCCCCAGGGTATTTTAGTAAACGTCAGGGACAAGTCATGGCTTCCATGAATTTTTGTTTATTGCCCACAACCTGTCCCTGACTTTACTAAAAATATCCATGCCAGAATCTGAACCTTACTCATGAGTTGGGACTATGTACGTTGTTCTATGATAGTAGGGTTGGCTGAGACTGATGGACCATGCCCACTCATTAGCATACCATTGTTTAGGGGTCCTGGGCCATGAATACTGGCTTATTGTTGGGCTATGCACATTGGTTTGTTATCGTAGGGATGTCATGAATTGGACCACACAAACTTTTTGCTTTATGTAAGACTGCTCATGAATGCTGAGCGGTATAAGCTGGTTTGTTACTGTAGGGTTGCTTGCTTGTGCTGGGTTGCACACACGGGTTTATTATTGGCAGGTTACTTGTGTATGCTGGGCTGTACACCCTGCTTTGTTTTGGTTGGTTTGTCTGGGTATGCTAGGCTGCACACCCTAGTTTGCTACAGTAAAATTAGTGATGGGTACTGGGGCGGCTGGCATTTTTATCATTTAATTATTTTGTTATCCAATTAAATGATGAAAATGCCAAGTGTTGCGGGCATTTTTGCTTGGTTCGTTGGTTGCATCCGTTTTGTTGGTTTTATCCCAATGAAAACACAAAAGCATTTGTGAGGAAAAAGCTCCACAAAGCATTCCATAGCCCATGCGGATATAAAACACACCAGCAGATTATTTTTCATGAACGAGCAAAGAGCCCTTCTTGCAGACAAGCTCCCTTCTCTTTGGAAATCAGCTCTCTGTCACTCAGGCCCAGTTTGCTGTGAAGACAAAAGGCCGACTCAATGGGACATCGAGGCAGAAGGCAGCAGCAGCGGCTGTTGAACTGCCGTGGAGATGTTTGAATTGTGGGAATGCCACAAACCCGCTCAGCAGCAGCCTGCGCTGGAATGCCCGGGCCCAGCTCACATTTCAAAGTTGTTGTTTTTAAACTGAATGTCCTTTTTTTTTTTTTAACATATTCAATGCAAAGTTATGATAAAAATCTGACAGAGCTGAGAGCGAGGGCTTGAGTTGCATTTTGGCACAGACAAGTCTCATCCCTTCTGCAGAAGGTGCCTTGCCCGTGGAAGCTTGTTCCTTTGTTTCATTTTGTTTTCATAAGCGATAGGCGGCTGGGGAGGGTTTGGGCGAAACATCCTGCCTGGCACTTACCTGTGACCAATACAGGTGAAAAGTGTCAGATGATGGATTCTCCCCACTGAGTGAAGAGACAAAAGGCGACTCCTTTCCCTGTCTGACACTCTGTTAGCTAAGGTATTTCTCAGGCACAGTGGGCACCGTGAAAACCTGGTCTGGAATAGTGTGCTTGCCTCTCTCATGATGGACTCTGCTTGTGCCATTTTGGTAAATATGAAAAGCAAATCCAGCAAGTCAAGCACCTACTGCAGGCTGATTCTTTGCCTTTTCCCCTGGCTGACACTCTTTATAGTGGCCTACCAGCTCACATGGGATCATTTGAAATATCTGAGGGGCTATCTGGGAAGGTACTTTGTCCTCGTGTTTATTTCCTTTGTCTCCTGTTGCACAGCATGCAACTCATGATGAGAGTAAAGTGACTGACTGCCTCCAAAACAGCTTGCCAAGAGATGCTGTCATAAGCACTCTGATCTTGCTTCTCTTGCATATGTGCTCCCATCATGCTCTCCACCCCTCCTCCCCCGTGACTATTCTAGTGAACACGTTCACAAGCAGAAATGTTCACAGAAACTGAAATTCAAGCAAGGATCTGTGGAAAGCCCATTTTGAATTTGAGGATTTGCATCAGCACTCTACAGCCACTCACAGACCTGAGATATACATTGTGACTGAAGTGTCCAATCAAAACTACCCACCACCGCTACAATTTCAAATAGAAAATATTCATACAAAACTCTGGTAAATGCTTAGGAATTATTCACCAACATTATTCAATGAATTGCTTCAAATAATGAATACATTCAGGAAAATCCCAAGCTGTTCAACTCACAAATAGAAAAATCAGTGAAATTCATTAACTAAACTATTTTCTCAGCTCTGCTCACAATGTCTTCTCTACTCGTGGTGTCTCAGCAGTTCAGTCCCATGCTGTCAGAGTTGACTTGACTCCATTAGTCTCTAAGTGACATAGGTTAAAGTGTTATTAGGATCTGCTGACACTCCTCAGTTTGTCCTTCCCTACACTGCCTGACCATATTTGACTTGTTCCACAGGGGTTTTGAACTGGCTATTCTGAAATCTCTTGAAATTCTGTATCTCTGAGATTGGATTCTTACTAAACAGGCTTCGGATTCTCAGTGTGCTGGTGAAATCCAAAAGCACAGATCCCTACCCTTCAAGCTAAAGGAGAACCTCTATTGTCAGCTAGCAGCGGGACCCCAAAGACACACTAAGGAGCAGTTCTAGTTCTGTTCAGTAGAGGGCAGTAGTAAAAGCTAAGACAGTTATCAAAAGTCTAATTTATACAAGAGCTTCCAAGGGTGAAAGAGAAGGAGAGATCAGCTGTTGTATTGAGATGAGACTGGAGTGAAATTAGCTTTCCCCAAAAATGGGGCTGTGAAGATTCTGTAGTAATTTAGCATTGTCCTTCTGGAACATAAAGAGTTGCCATATGAATCTATGATACCAAAGTGCTAGACCCATTAGAAGGTGAAAATTCCCCCAAGCTCCCTGGCCCCTTGTGAATATTGTGGGGGAAAATTCCTTTCTGAATCCCAGAGGCTATCGCCTTATACCCTACAGAATGAGATCTGAGCATCCTGATAGTTTTCTGGCAGGGTCTGTCTCACTGTTCTTCAGTCATGAAGACAACCAAATTTCATGTCTCAGGGCCCGGGGAAAGGTCATTTCCCCCAGGAAAGTGCAGCACGGGGACAGCACTTACTTGGCAGTGATGTTTCTGCTGTGTTTTTATCCCAGTATTGCAGCTAAGCTACCTGGAACATGAGGACTTGCTCCTGTACAGCATGTTTGAACCATGGGTCTAATACTAAACTGTATACCAGAGGGATTCAGTGCTGTGACTCCTTTAACACAGTCCATCTTTAACCTCTGGTATTCAATAATAAAATAACTTCCAGCTGGCGTGATACCCACCAGTTCACAATAAAATACCAGCAGGTCAGATCCATCCCTGATGTAACTCCATTTACTTCAGGGGATTGCACCAGACATGAATTTGTCTCATTGCTATCCAGGCTGATACATACAGGATCTGATTGGAGAGAGAGGTCAGGAATAAACTGTCTAAAGGAAAAGGGTCAGCCTCTACTAAAGAGACCATAAAGTGTTTGCCACGGTGGGATTGAAATATAAATTGCCCTTTACTGTGTGAATTCCTTCCTCTTTGTATGGAGCACAAACCAAAAATGTTCAAGTGGGAATGGCCAGAAGAAACTCTCAGGTTACAGATGCCCTAACTAACTATGGTAAATTGAGGTGGCAGGGCTTGGTGGTGGAGAAACACTGAAAGACCAGTGTTACTGAAAACAGCAAGAGCCTCTGGCAGCCTTTACCTTTGTAGCTGGGAAGGAGGGAGGAGGCATTATGGGAATGGGCATCTCCCACCACTGTCCTCAGAGAAACAATTACTTACCCTGGCCCTGTGCACTCAACCTTGGCTGTGCAGCTATCACAGGGCAACAAAAACAACCAGAAAGACCTGATCGGGCTCTCAAACTATTACTGCTTGGGGAAATCCATTTCTATTAAACTGTCAAGGTGTCTGGGCAGCAGAGGGAGAGCAGGGAGTAGGAGCAGAGATTTAAGTGACACTGCCGTGTCAGTATATACTGCATGGTTGAGTTACCAGCTGTGATTAAAGTTCCAAGTCCTCTCTTAATTTGGGTTCAGACAATGAACTTTGCCCTCAATTTCCTTTGCAGTGGGATAGGCAAGTGTGTGTGTCAGAGAGGAATCCCAAAGCATACAAAAATAAAAAGCCAGGGGTATGAAAAAGGAGACTCAGCAAAGCTGAGGTAAAACAAGCAAGCTGGAGCAAAGATGCTCTCTCAGTCGTCTCCCTGTGGAGAGAGAAATCGAAGTGAAGGAAAGTAACAGTTCTAGGAATAAATGGCAGATAAAGCCACTAGCATGCTATCTCCTCTTTGAGCTAATGCTGAGAGAGGGGGACATAAGATTTCTTAGGACCTCTGTGGCCGTAAAGGTGCTTCTGCACTGACACACACTGCTAATGGCAGAAGGGAACCCAAACATCTTCCTGGCTCCATGAACCCTCTACTGAGCAGTCAGTCATACATTTCCCTTCAGGAGCAAAGCACCCTGCATTGCGTCAGTGCCTTCTACTGCCCCCTGCAGGGCCACACAAGCACTTTCACCAAAGTCGGTATCGTTCGATTCCAGCGTTGGTGAAAGGTGCCGGCTGGTGAGCCCTGGAGTCGGACTCTGCTGCCTCACCAGCAGTAGCAGGGCAAACTTCCTCCATGCCAGAAAGGACCTTGTCTGAGGGTAAACGGGGAGTCCAGTCTCTGTGGCTTATTCAGCCTCTGTGTTGATGGGGTCAGTTACCACATTGTGGTGTCGATTGTCATTGTATGTTGTTTCTAACATGAACACCTGTCTGACGGGGATCAGGCAGAGTCATCCCAAACATTTCACATAGCCACTGACCAGCCAACAGATGGTAACAACGTTAACAGCTACTGATACAGGTTGGATTTGAAATGACAAGCAAGCAGTGAAAGGCTCCATACACAGTCATTTTTTAAAAAAAATTCAGTGTTTTGGAGCCCATTATACAAGAGGCAATTTAATTACTATTATAAACAGGACCATAGCAGCATGTTGTGGCCATTTATTTCACCCAGTGACATAGCTGCTAAACTTGCTTTGTTCAACATCCTTCTCAGCTATACTCATTAGCAGAATAAATTAACAGCCACTAGAGACAGAGGGTGTCACACGTCCAATCCCCAGACCTGAGTTACAGGGAATCGTCCTCACACATTCCCATTCAGCTCACCACCAGAAGAGATCATTTCTGTAAAACATTCATGAGCAAGTTTAAAATAATAAAAAATTAAACAAGGTTTGCTATAAAGTATGAAATATTTACTACGCTGCTGTAAGCTAATTGCATACAGAAGCTACAAAGTGCCTGTGTTATAGGCTAAGTGACAGCACCAGCCCCCGATGTCTGGAGTCCAAGTTTACTGCGCCAGTTACTTTGCTGGCAAGATGGAGAGAAGGAGCAGTGGTGGGGAAGAGGGGCAGAGTCCTGTTCCAGATTCCCAAGAGGTCTGCAGCCAGGGATGGCAGAAAGTAGGTTGATTACATTTATCAGGAGATAGCGGTGTGCACTGAGAACTCTCGAGGCCCTTGTGGCAAACCTGAAGAAGCATTCAGTTTGGAAGCTGAAGTCTGATTGGCCTTCAACAGTTTGGATGTTCCCCAGAGCTTGTCAGACTGAAATCTCCCAGGAGGTTCCCTCATTATATTTGTGACTTTTGCTTTTAGCCCCCATTGAAGCCATGAAAAGCAATAATGGAAAACAGCAGAGCTAGGTGAATATTCAGTGCAAATGAGATAGCTGCCAAATGTAACCTCTTTTTATGCTCACAGCATATCTGGAATTGTTGTCATTTTCTTCAGTTTGTTCGTTGTTTAGAAGTATTTAATACAGTTTTTGTGGTTTTGTTTTTGCTTGATTGCAAACAGTTCACTGGGGGTGTTCAGCAATTGCTCAGATAAGTCACATGACACTGTTTCTGGTCCCCAATTGGATAAGCAAACAAACACTTCCTGCATGAATACTCATGCAGGCAAAAGGCAAATTTAAACTTCAGTTTCCATGACCGCTTACAAATGGAGACTGTGAAATTCACTTTCTTGGGAACATTTATTCCACTAAAACTCAAAAGCATAAATCTTTGCAGAAATCAAATACTACATGGGTGGGATGTTGCCAAAGAGAATTACCCTTTCCCACCATGTCTTCCTCCCCACTAGACCCCCACGTCCGCACCACAGTCCGCCTGTGTCCACCAGACCTCCCACCCTCAACTCCGCCTCACCTCCTGCCCATTACTGTACCACCAGCAATAAAGCCCCAATTCCAAGAAATCAGAAAAGCACGAGATCATGCTGTTTTCATCATTGAAGCTAAAGCCCCTTAGTCCTTCAGGGCATTAAAAGGTCATTTTGCTCCCTGCTGCAGCAGCTGGGACCCAAAAGAGCAGAACCTGAGAGAAAGAAAGAAAGAAACAAGAGAAACAGAAAGTATCAATTCATGCCATTATTATGGGATTTTTCTTCTTAATGTACAGGGAATGTTGCTTAGCAACACAAGCCTCCCTCACCTCACCATCTCCCCCCAGCATAGTCCAAATGAGCCTTGAACTGCATGGAGTCATTTCAGGCACAGTCATGAACCGAGCCACATGAACTTGGTTAGTGCCCCAAATATGCATTTCTCGGCTCTCAGGCTCAGATTCTTTCTTCTTTCCAGTGGCAAGTGTCCCTCAGCACAGGTTGAGCGGGCTGAACCTTCTTTTCCCACTGTTCACTCGTCTTTGCCTGGAGAGACCAGTAGGTAGAGGTAGAGGGTTAGAAGCATAAAATCACAGGCTGGCTACTGAAAAAGCACAATCTTATGCTTCCCATTGATGCAGCTCAGGGTGCTAAGTTGAGTGCCAACTGTTGGAGTCAAGGCCCAATAGTGTGGTCCATGGGGGTTGTATAGCCTTGATGGTCAAATCGCAGGTTCAGAAATTCCACTGGAATAAATGTCAAAATGAGCAGATGCTTTTTTGAAATGTGACAGAGCCTCCAGAGAGATCAATCTCCCTTTATGGAAAAGTCATATAGGGTCAATAGAGTCTTACAGACATTTAATAAGGTCCTATATACATTACTCTAACCCCTCAGAGAGTTTATAGAGGATAGTAAAATCCTTTCTGTAGGCTTTGTGGGCTGTCCTACAGAAATCTATAGCAGGGACAGAATTCACTATTACATTCTACAGGATGATCTAAAAAATTCCTCCATACAAGTTAATTATTTTCTATTAGATTGTATAGGACTTTTCCATTATGGCCCCAACACTCCCAACCAGATCCTTCCCATCCCCTGACTCCTAAGTCCCCCAGGACCTCTTTCCCACACCTCTGCTCCTTGGTGACTCCCAGCAGGCCACTATGATAGCCCATCAGGGAAAGGATCTCATTTTTTTCTCTCTCTCTCTGTGTTAGGTTTTTGCTGGCAGCTGTATTCAAATTTGACATTTGCTGAGGTTTCTCCATTATGCAGGATACTCTCTCCCCGACCCTGGAACAGCCCCTGATTTTGTGAGGTTTGAGAGCCAGGAGAAGAACCTGTGTCTCCCTGTCCCCAGGGGTAGTGTACAGTAATCAATAGGCTATGGGAGTAGCTTCAGCTGCTTTAACAGCTAAATCCAGGTGTCCCACGCTACAGCTCAAAGCAAAGCATATTGCTAAGCACTGAAGAACTCCAAGCCCAGGGAGTGAGAGCCTGAGAAGAAGTTTCTCCCATAGCACTAACAACTAGGCCACCGGCTAGGCACTCTGACAAACACACACACTTTAGCACTCCCAGCCCCTCCATTGCTCTTGGCTCTCCCACAGCTCGCAAACAGCCTTTTTTGTTACACTGACATTTTACAAGTGAAGTGATTAGTTCAGAAGCTAGACAGACCCTGTGGGTATTTATTAAAAAAAGAAAGAAAGAAAAGAGAGATGAAAATATCCTGGCTCTGGTGAGCAACGGGAGTTTGTGATACAGCAGCTGCAGTACCTATTAAAAATATCTTTCCAAGTTCCTCTCTCCCCGGTATCGCAGCAATGGATTCAGAGCGGAGACAGCACTGAATGTGAATTACACACCGGGCTATGAGCTATCGAATCAATATTATGCATTTTAAAGCATTTTATTTATTGAGTGTCCCAGAAGCCTGAGCCAAATTAGGAAAGCAGGTACCATGGTTACTATCTGTCTAGGACCAAGCTAGCTGAGGAATCTGGGGTGTTGCCCTGACAATACCAAGCATTGAAACTTTACTCTTCATTTGGCAGAGGCTTCATCACTCTCACATCACATCAGAAACTTGAATACCGACCCTGTCGGTGGTGATATTTGTACTTAAAATGTACAGGATTTCTGGTTCTTCCTCTTCTCACCTTTGTACTGAAGAAACAATAGCTTACAGCAATTGAAGCCTGATTTGCAGGACACTCTGAATTCATGCAGAGCTGCATACTTTTTATTGTTATTATTTTTACTTTCCAATGCAAACACCACAATACAAAAAGAAAAACAGAAAAAGGAAATGTTAAACTTAAAATTGCCATCTGTAGCACTCTGCCAAAACCATTTTAACACCCTTAATCCTAAACTATAAAATCAAATAAATCCATACTTTATTATTAATGGGGAGACAAAACAGACAAGGCAAGGAGAGGAAGTATGAAAGCTGGGTGGGAAAGAAGGTGGAAGGGATGGGAGAAGGAAGTCTGGACCAGCCCCTGAGTGTTCCTTAGTCAAGTGTTTCTAAAAATGGAGCTCAGGTTTTTTCAAACTAATGCAGTTGATTGCTGGGGCTAAATGTGCCCCTTTCTTTGGCCACAAGGTCACAATGCAGATCTGCATATTGATAAGAGAATGGACTTTGTTCAAACTCTTAAACACTTTTAAATTAAGAGGTCTTTTACCTGAGCCATCATGATGCGACCATGTGTCTCAGACATTAACCTGTGACAAGAGCCAGATATATGTGATTCCTAACTTTGAAATTACTGAAGAGACACAGTTCTTGCAACACTGCCACTTGTGCCAACAATTGTCTTGGGAGTTTTGCTTATGACCCTTGAAACTCAGAGCTCCCTTCTGGCTAGTGGGTCTATGAACCCTTCCTTGTCCCGTCCAGCCCAATGAATCTTTCTGTTACGTCCATCCGGTTCCTACCCTATCCGAGTTAGGGAAGCTGAGGGAAAACATCGTGAGTCAGTTGGAAATGCTGAAAGTGTCTGTGCTGCACATCCAGGACATCTGTGATGTTAAGGGTTCTGCTGGTGTTTGTGAACAGGCTAGAGATCTGACAGCATCAGGATCCGAATTCAGCAGGAGCGCCGGAAAGCCTGACGTAACTGCACGCAGTCTGAAAATTTGAGGCTGGGCTGCTCCGACAGGAGAGAAGGGCTCAGGGGAAGCAATGCTCCAACAACAGAGAGAATCCAGGCGCAGAAAGGTTAAGTGCCGCCAGATATTTAAGTGGGACAGAATCATCTGTGAGAGCAATGCAAACAGTTTGTTGCAAGGAAACCCGATCCAAGGCCATTCACTGCACAAATCTAGAGACAGGCTATGCCCCCTCCCTACACTCCCCTTTCACTCTATGGGCTCTGGCAAGGACAGTGCTGGCTCAGAGTTCATAAATTCTTCAGCAGGGATACTTAGATACTTAATCAAGGGCTTCTCTGTTACTCAAGAACAAGTTTACATTATTAAACCAAAAAAAAAAAAAACCCAACCCCAATCCCAAATAAAGAGATAAAGTAGTATGACAGGATAGCAATAATGGCTTTCAGGTGTATGCTCTGCATAAGATTTCCAGGCAGTTGGTTTAGTTAATGGATTCCCTTAATCTTTCAGCTGTCAGCGCGCAATACATGGTCTACTGTTTCCTCCACACTGTATTTATACGGACAAACTCAAACCTGTATAAACAGACAGGAGTATCTATTGTTGTGCAATGGCAGAACACAATGGGAGTTTGTAGCTAATATATCACAGCTGTCAGGGACGACAAATGCTGTAAAAGTTTAAAGTTATGAGGGGGCAAAAACAAAGGAAGAGTTGCTAAGGATGTGAAGGTGTTAGAGAGTGCAGCAATGAAGACTGCCTTTCAGAGAGCAGGGGAAAGGAGATGGGAGTGCATGTTTCAGGGAACAGATTGGAAGCAGCAGAAATAGGGAGGGGGAAACCCATTCAGATAAGGACAGAACCAACCCATCCCTTCACCCAAAACGCAAATGGCCACTAAGCCACCAACTGCTTCTGATATTCAAAGAAGACAGAAAACTTTCTACCGTGCTGTTGCTCAGTTTTGCTGCTTCCTGTTCTCCCTTTCCTGGCTCGTGTGGGTGATATCAGGAAATGCTGCAATGCTGTGAGAAAGGCTGACCTGGTGATAGATCTGCCCCTACATGAAGATCCAGAAATCTCCTGAGAACAACATGCCCCACAAGATTCCCAGTCCAACATTGCTGATCCCACAGGTTCAGATAGCGTGATGAGCCACAGAGAGTTTGGGTACTACGTCACCGTTACATCTGTCTTAGGGGATGTGCATTCTGTTTAGAAGTGATGCTCGGTACACAGTATTTTATGAGTAGGAAGTGGTGGAAAGAGCTCCCATTAGCCTTTGCTCTGAATCTGGTGCTTTTTGACAATCAGTATATACATTCTGCCATGTACACCGGCACCCAGGAGACAGCTAGCTGAAAAATGATTTCAGTCCATTGCAACTTCATGTAAAGATTTCTGTTATCCAAAAGTACAGTGCCTGGCAGCAGGACACCTGTGTATTTAGGTGCTATGATGGTCAGTGCTATAGATCAGCTAGATAGATCACAGGACCAAACAAGGTGATGTTGGGGGTGGAACTTCCTAACATGAAGCTATTTAAGATAGTGTCTCCATGGTCTCAAATGCCCACAGGTTGATAAAATAGTCACGAGCAACCTCACTCAGCCAGGTCACAGTCCAAACTGGAGATGAGCAAGGAAATGTTGACAGGCATGAGATTCCAAAGAGTCTTGCAGCTGCTAGTACAATGAGAGTCCCCAGTGTGAGGCACCCGGTGCTGAATTAAGGAATTTCTGCAGCTACGTCCATTTGGAAATCATCTGATCTGCAGGCCATGTGGGTTGTCCTGGGCTCCAGTCAGAGCTGATCCCCTGACTCATTATGTGACCTTGGGAATATCTTCTGAGCTCTGTGCCTCTATCACCCACGCTGGGAATTTGTATAAAAAACAGAAACCTTCTGAACGTCAGAAGCTGCCTCTGAGTTTGGCTTTCCTGAGTAGGTAGGGAGACATATGAGGAGTCAGAAAGAGAGGTGAAAAGACATGGGTAGAGATTATTCTTGTGCAAGTGGTTCTTAATTTTATCAAAATTCTTTTACCCTGTATTGTTACTATCCATCTGTCACGAGAGTAAAAGGACTTACCTCTACTTCATAGAGAAGAGAATCCCTTGGCAGGAAAAAATCCCAGCATTTTAGTGGCAGCAAAAAGTGCCATCACTTTTCAGCTGGTCTGGGACTTTTATATTTGGAAGCCCAGTAAACGCTGCTGAGTGGAGCAGGTTTGCAAAGCAATGTCCCAGTGACATGGTTTAAAAGTCTCAAATATCATAAAAACTCACTAACAGTTTATTTAAAGTTGCTCTGGAGAGGCCAGTAAAATGTTCCTGCGACTTTGTTAGATTTGGGAATGAGCTTCTTTAGCAATTAGATGGAGATCTCCGCCAAGGGATTTTGTGTCATTGTTTTTTCCTGCATGATGGAAGGGTCCCAACCAACTAAGATGACCTTCCCTTTTGCCTCCAGTTTGGTGTCCACCAGAACCACTGTACTAGACCAGCGGCAGCATGGTGCAGTGGCTAGAGTGCTGACAACCTGGGTTCTATACCAGAGTCTGTCACTGACTTGCTAGGTGATCTTGGGTAAGCCACTTCCACATCCTGTGCCTCAGTTTCCCCTTCTATAAAATGAAGATAATGATACCAGACTCCTTTTTAAAGCACCTTGAGATCTGCTGATGTGGAGAACTAATAAGTTCTATTGTTATTACTAGCCTACTCCAACTGGACTCAGAAGGCCTGAAGGCAGCACTCAGAATCCATTCCAGGCAGGCAAAGAAGTAAGAGATAAGCAAGCCATGTATGAAACAAATTCCTTTCTTTCTTTTCCTCAATTTCCCTTGAGAAGACTGTGGACTTCTCAGATGCATTCATTTTTTTTATGTGAAATTGTATGGGAATTTCCTGAGTGAATAATTCTTGGCTCATCACAAACAATTTGTTACACATCTTTGCAATCTGTGCTGGTTTAATTAGTTATATAAGTGATGTCCCTGGTTGGAAGGCTTCTGTAACTAAACTTTGAGCCAGGGAATATGCCTTCTTCTGCCCAACACCTACACAAGCAAAATACAAATACCAAATAATAATCATAATCAAAGGAAATGATGTCATGTTCACCATTCACAGTTTGCAGGGTGTTGATTAATTATCCTAAAAGTTGCATTTGATATTTACATCTGGCAACTAGCTGAGCATTTGGGATAAGATTCACTCTTTGCAGCTATGTGCACTAGTAAAGCTTATGCACTCAAACACCCATGGAAAGTGACCACGAAAGAGTTGCCACCATAGTCAAATCCAAATTCACTTCTGATTTGAACAAATTTGCATAAATTATTTTTTCTCATTTGCCCTGCTCTGTTCTTCAGTCTCCTCCTACAAGCTGCCCCACTGTCCATGTCAGGCTGGCAAAAAATTCCAGTTCTTCCTCCCAGGCTTGCATTGGGAGTCCATTCCAGGGGAAGATGGGAAACCAGTTCTGATTCTGCATCTCCTCCTCCTTCAAATTGCTAGGCCATGTCCCAGGGAGCACGTGCTGTAACACAAGGCAAGGATCTCGGTGAATCTCAGAATTGGGGTCACAGGGAAGGTTCCAACTGACTTTGGTCACATGGCAACGAAAAGACCATCTCTTAGACAGAAAGCACAAGGGACGTTTGAATATTCCAGCAGAATAGAACTGGAAAGGATTTTTGAACTAGTACTGCGTCTCTGTTAGCCAGCGAGCAACAGCCACTTCCCAACCCCTTCCACTGGAGAAGTGAGTCACCAGCGCTGAGACGTGGATCTTACACTTGGTCGGGTCAGTGCACTAACCACAGAGCCACACGCCATCTGCGCTAGTTTGACAGAGCATCTGCAAGTGATGCTCATCAATATGCCTCTTCCATACGGATGGGCAGATCTGGCACAGTCTATTCCAACCTATGCTTGGCACTGAGGAGATCAAAGGCACCCTACAGAGCGTCCCTTCTACTTGGCACTCACATCCCCATTGATGGCTGCAAGCGACAAGGGCTGAGTATGGTATGAGCAGTGATGGCAGGCTTAAGTTCCCCAGTAACCACAGTGATCTGAATAGCTATTGAAAGATTTCTCAGCATATTAAATGCACTGAAGGGGGAAAAAAAGGGAGAGGGGGAAGATGGTGCTGGGGAGATGGGAGGGTGTCATTCGCTTATCATTCTTGCTATCTCTTGCATAAATGTCACTGGCCAAAAGACACATGCAGACTTCTCAAGGCTGTGGAAGGCCAGAGTCCCTGGGGAGGGTCAAAGCAAGACGGTGGAAGAGAAGAAAGTCTAACAGGAATGAATGCGGAGCGTGTAGCTAGAGCAGGTAAACAGAACAAGAAAAAACGGAGGCAAGCAAACAGAAAGAAAGGATCATGCAAAAGGCAGAGAGAAGATTCTTCACTGGAGAGGCAGCTAATGGTTTATTAAGAGGAGATGGGTCAGGAAGCCGTCATCAGGCCCTGCACAATTATGGCACGTATCCCAGGTCTGGCTCTTCTGGACACAACTCATCTCTCTCCAGGGTAATGTAGGCTGCCTCATGCACCTGATCCCCACATTAACTCTGTCACAAGCTGATGATATTGTCAACTGAAGCATAGCCTCTGGGGAACAGAAACATTAACCCTCCCTGCACTGGCAGCATGGGGAGGAGGAGCTCTGCTGTGTGCATGTAGACTGGTGTCAGAGTACCTTTGGGGCACTGAATGAGTTCATAGAAACTCATGTAGGAGAAGAATAAGTGTGGGAGGAGGAAACTGGTTCTCATAAGTCAGTGTCAAAGGTGACAGCCTGGGAAATGTACCCTGTGAGGTCTGTTGCTGTACACTTAAATTATGCACAGCCTTCTCCAGCTGGAGCCCCCAGAGGAGCTGTGTGAAAAGAGGCCATCTCCCTCTGAATTCTTTTCAGCATAACCAGAGTAGAGTCACATTGTGCAAGCCTTACTCTGCATTTTGCCACTTCCTGGTATTAACCCAAGATACCAAACAACCATGTCATTCCACCTGTGCCTTCAAGTCACAACATCGCAAATGACTGCAGCATCATGGCATAAAGATGGGACAATGTGACATCATGAGGCCTGAAACAAATGTAAGAGTGTTGTTCTGAATACGGATTTACAGGGTCTATGCCAACCCAGGACCAGTGTATGCATTCCAGGCTGGATGATGTCCAGCTGAACGGTACACATCTCTCTGCAGGGCTCACTTCTGGTGGAGATAGAACTCAGAGCACCATTGAATGACTCCCCAGGGAATCACATCTTTGGCACAGAGATGTTTTAATGCAGGGGTGAGATAACTGGGGAGGGAGGAAAGGGATCCAAAGGACAATCCAAGGAGCAAGACAGACACTGTAACTGGCTCATTATCTTGCAGTCCTCCTAGGATCCCATTCCCAGCCTTTGCATAACATCTACCCTTATTGACTGAAAATCTTTCATATCATCAATCCATCATCTCTCTATCTTTCTCTATCCACCTATCTCCTCTTCGCATTTTCTAATACACCTGTCACCATAGTACCGAAGCACCAGCCATCATCACCCCATGCGTCACTCTGTCATCTACAACATGTAGACATCCCTACACAGCCATTTGGTACTTCTGTCCTTGCCCAAACAAATAACTACCCAGGTCCCCAGAAGGCAGCTGGACTATCTTATCTTCTTCATCATTCATGATAACCTGCCTTGCCTGCCTTGCTTTTCCCAAATGCTAGACCTTGGAGACTTAAACAGGGTCTGTGATGGTAAAAGGGTAACTGAGTTACAACAAAAAAATTGATCATGTCAGAAAGTGAGATTGCTCATCAGGCTATGACTAGCACCCTGTAGATACATCCCTCAGTGGACACATTTGTGCTGCCAGATTTATATGCAAAGATTTAACTGCATAGCTAAGATCTCCTCTGGGTGAGGAGAATGAGAGCAAGAGAGCACCGATCTTAGACAACCAAGCGGCCTGTGTAATTGAACATTCCCTTCTAAATCTTTGTTTTATTTGAGGAAAGGACAGGTAACTACAGCATAAAATTAAAGTGGGCTCCGGAGCGCGAGCCAGAGCAGTGTTCTGGAAGCAGCCTGGTGTTTCAATGTGTTCATTCTTATTCATTACCTGCTCCAGAGGCAGCATCTCCACAGCCCTCTAAATTGTTGTTCTCTTTCTCTCCCTGATTCCCCAGCCCCCACATTGTATCTGGTCTGCAGACAACTCACTTAAATCAGTTCCACTGCTGTCCATTAAGCTTTTAACACTTGGTGCATTTCCTGAGAATGGCTGGGATGATATGAAGGCCCCTTAAAAGTTGTTTTATGTATATGAATGCAGTAAATGGCTACACCAGGCAGAGTGTATTAGTGGGTGATTATTATCTGCTTCCAGGGAGAGGGAGTAGTGTGAGGAATTTTGAAGCTGAAAGGCCAGATGGAAGGGGTTACTGAGGGTTAATGACTGACTGGGAGCAGTTGATGTCCTGAAGTGAACCTAAAGGACAAAGTCAGTCATTTACCCTGAGAAATGCAGTATATTCCGGCGGTTACTGTGGTAGTTATAAGATGGAAATGAACAAGAAAGCACAATGGACACATGAACTTTCTCTTTTTGTAAGATTATATCTGTGCAGAGCACAATATCCATGTACATTCGCAAATCAGATGACTTGAATCATCTCACCAAATTCCATCACAGGAAGTGTACCTAGTGGTTGGAGCAGGGAATGGGAATCAAGACTTCTGATTCTACAAGGAGAGTGTTGTTCAATAGTTAGAACGGGGGAACTGGGAGGCAGGACTCTTAGCTTCTGTTTTTGACTCCGTCAGATTTGCGGCGTGACCATGGGCAAGTCACTTCACTTTTCTGCAATCTCAGTTTCCCCACTGGGGGAAAAAAAAAGTTCATTGTACTCCCCTACCTAATTGGTGGCTTGTGAAATGTTCTGTAGGATGCAACTTCCCTCCTTACAGAGAGGAGAATCGAAGCTTCTTCTAACCACATAGGCCGAAATGTTTGAAATTGAATGCATAAAGTTAGATGTTTAGGGTGTGATTTTCAACACTGCCTAAGTGACTTGAGACTTGTCCTTCTAAATTGCTGAAGGCTTATCTGCACTGAGATCTAGTGCACAGCAAAGCCAGGATGTAAATCTACATTGTGCTAACTTGCTGTGCACAAACTGGTTGGGTGGACATATTGTGACTTAATGCACAGCAGGCGAGTGCACTGTACATTCACACCGTGCATTTGCTGTGCTTAAGTTGCCATGTAAACAAGCCCAGAAGTGCTTTTGGAATTCCCACCCGTTCATCCATCTTTAGCCAGCTAAATAAATGGCCTAATTTTCTGAGGTGCTGAGTATCCATAACTCCTACTGATGTCAAAAAGAGCGGTGGGTGCAGAACAAATCTGACAATCAGTCTATTAGAGTATTTAGGAGGCTAAACAGGGTTTTAGGTTATTGACTTTAAGCACCCAATATTGAAAATTTAGTATGTGTAAGATAGGTCATGTTTGAGATCTTCAGGCCTTGTCTATACTGGGAATTTGCCCCAACTCCAACAATCATAATTGCACTAGAGCAAACCCCAGTGTAGACAAAGTATGCTAAGATGTGCACTGGAGCTGCCTAATGGTTGCTGGAATCAGGACAAATTCTCAGTGTAGACAAGGCCTGTGATGCAATTTATATTCCATCCAAAAAATCTACAGTAAAAGTATGTTAAGGTTTCAGAGTCAAGTCCACAAAAATTGGGAAATTCTGGAATTAAGATTGCCTGTACAATCTTATTTTGAATCCTTTCTGCATATGTTTTATGATACACTCTTTAATTACATGATCATATGTATTTTCGCTGCCACTTATCTTACTCCTGCCCTCCCTCCTCTGCCCCACCCCCTTTCTAGCCAACCACCAGGAGAAACAGTCTCTCTGCTCTCAAGTTACTATGCCCAGCACCACAGCAGTCCCCATCAGACAGGAGGAGCAGTTAGAGGGAAAGACCTGCAACCTTGGACTGGAGCATGTTCATTTGTTCTGTTCGGATGGTGTGTATATGCAGTCAGCACATCCAGGTTGCAAGGGGAGCCTGCTCAGTGTGGTCAGAATCGCTGGAGATACTAGTTGCCAAATGGAGGAAAGTTTTCAAAACTAAATCAACCTACAGCAGTCACCCAGCATGGAAAATTTCAGCCCACATGGTTAATGTTTAGCAAAATTATAAGCAGCTGAAAACAGGGTCTTATAATGGGACATGTCAGGCAACCTTAACTATTGGAGGCTCTACCTGCACTGCCTATAATATAAAAAGCATTTCTCCTATAGAGCAATTTCCTTATGAATGGACAAAGAGTAGCCGAATCCTCTGTGTATTTGAAACGAATTACTTTAATAAAGGTAAGAAGAAAGAAAGCTCTAGTTAAAATAGGATTAATTAATTATTAATTGTTATTATGCTACTTGCATTGCAAATACATTTTTATAAAGCATCCATAATGTAAAGAGAAAATAGCACATCCAAAAGGCTGGAAGAGTTTCCCGACTCTGATCTCCACTCAAACCAGCTTTAAGATGGAGGTGAACGAACATCCCATCCAACAGCAACGGTACAGGGAGTTCCAAGTGTCTCCATTTCAGATTAACTTCTTCCTCAGTACACTATCTGAAAGCAGCCTCCTAGCCTGCCCTTGTTTCCCCTAGCGAGCAATGGGCCTTAGGAACCTGACATTTGTTACTCACTCAAGGGTAGCTCTCAGTGAATGGATCAAGAGCAACTGGCCCTCCCATGGATCCATGCAGCAGAGATTTATTTACTTGTGCGGGGGTTTGGCTGGTAGATTAGTGGAACCATTAGACTGTGCACTACTCCATGTGGCATGGTCACAGCACAGGAACAGCACTGAGCAGGCCAACAGCTTTACTAATCCACCCACACTGGTCTAGCAGCACTAACATTTGCAAACATTTTCATTTCCATTTCTGATTTTCAGCTTGCAGGGTGGGGCGCAGAGGAGGATTCAATTTGTGGTGTGCATAAACTGTGCAGTTGACACCATCCTTGGGGAAGACACTGTGCCACCCAGGCCCAATTCCTCATCACTTGGGCCTGATTCCTCCTCCTCCATGCTTGCTTCCTAGCTGCCACACATGCCTTTGCAGAAACGCTGACTTTTCTAATGTGGAGAGATTCCCCTCCATGGAGGGCAACCCTCCCCACATCTATCGATCCTCAGAGTGTCCTTGCCCCGAGCTCAGTGCTAATGTACTAGGAAGACTGCTGTGTCCTGCCTTGGAGCGGGAGAGGCAGCAGGCTGGGACTGCGTAACACAGGGACTGGCAGGAGGCTCCATATGCTGAGGTCAAAACTCCTCCCCCTACCTACAACCCTGTGCTTCAAGCCCTTCCCTGTGTGCATGGGAGGGAGAGATGGATAGCACCCAGCTCCTGCTGCATGAGAGGAGATGTGGGACCAGCTTACAGTGACCGGTACCTGCCTGCCTCTATGCGGGGGGAGGGGAGGGGAAGGAGGATCAAGGACAGCTTGGGCCTGCACTGCCCTGTCATGGCCCCTCCATAGGGGAGCCTGTCATTCCAAAGACCTCCCCCAGCCAGACCCTCCCCAGTGTCTTCATGCGGACGCCCCTTCTCCTCCCACCCCCAGCCGCTGCCTGCTCCCTCATTGTTAAATATTCTTAAAAAATAAATGCCAGGCAATGTGTGCTAATCCTTGGCCAGTCCCGCGGCACTGACAGGACATTCAAAGCCACAACAATTTTCATTTCAGTCTCCTCAGTCTCCTCATCACTGCAGATATAATCTCCACCCTGACAACGTGGCCTGATGCCCCTTTATCCAGCCCCTCACCCTCTTAATGTTCTTTGGAGCCTCTTTGTGTCTCTGTCCCCTCCCCAGTCTCACTCCAGCAGCCTTACTTTCTCTGCACTCTCCTTTCATAGAATCATAGAGTTGGAAGGGACCTCAGGAGGTCATCTAGTCCAACCCCCTACTCAAAGCAGGACTATCCTCAGCTAAATCATCCCGGCGAGGGTTTTTGTCAAGCCTCAGCTTAAAAACCTCTAAAGATGGAGATGCCACCACCTCCCTAGGTAACCCATTCCAATGCTTCACCATCCTCTAGTGAAAAACTTTTTCCTAATGTCCAACCTAGACCCCTCCACTGCAACTTTCCTCCACCTTCCAAAGCCAAATATCAATCAATCCCTCTCTCTGGCTATTTATACCACACTCAGCTCTGTTGTATCACATGTTGAGCATTCACATTCCTGGCTACCTGATGAGAGACTCTGCTAATAGGACACTCTCCTATGACAGTGAGTTAACTCCAGCCTCAGCTGGACAGTCTCTAGTGAGGAAAAGAGTTAAGCTGATAGCAAAAGGGCTGCACTAGGCAGACATTTGTGGCTAGATGAAACTTTGAAGCTTGCCCTGCAGTCACGAGCTTTCCTCCTGACACTCCTGCTTTCACCTTTTTGTTCCACTGAATAGGTTAGGCAGTAATTCTCGCTCCACTGTCCCTTGATCTCGTCTGAGAACAAAGAGATTACACACACAGGCCCTGCTCCTGGAGACAGAAGAGAGGGCTGCAAAATGAAACAGGGCACTTACTGGAAAGACCTTGCCTATTAACACACTGCTCTTCCCTACAGCCGGCTGGGACTGCACAAGCGAGGTACTGCCAGAGAGACAGAGAGAGCCCTCTGAACCTGGATCATCCACGAGAGCTGCTCTGAGCTGCGGTTTGGGGAGGAAAGCTTGCAGACATGGCGGGGAGCAGGGGAAAAGAAAGGGAGAAGCGACAGCACAATGACGGTGGGAGCCTGTTGGCACAGATGTTCTGTGCACGAGAGATGCCATGAGAGGTTTGTGAGGCAGAGGCGATGCCCTTGCTATTACAGGAGTAACCCCTTGCCCTGCCTTGTGCCCTTTCACCTGAATAATTCAAAGCACATTACATGCATTAACAGAGTTTCACAATCTCCCTGGCAGGGAGAGAAGGATTTCATTATCCTCATTTCACAGCTACCTAAATTAAGGCACAAGAGGGTCCAACTACACTGCACACCATGCCTGGGTCTGTGGGATCCTGGCTTGCGAAGCCGGTGTTCCAAGCCTGTGCCTGAGCGTCCACACTGCACTGTAAACCTGGCTTTACCCTTGGTGAACCCGAGTCTCTCAGCCATGTTAATGCATCCACCCTGTACTACACAGCTCTTCTGACTTGAGCTCCATCCACACTGCAAAATGCCAGGGCTTGGCCCTGAGTCTCAGTGGGACTCAAACTGTGACCACACCCCACACTCCAACAGGATCCTAAAATTGGTTCTTGAGTGCTTGCTAACCTGAGTCAGATTGATTTGTGTGTGGACAGAAGGGGACTTTGGTGCAAACCTGAGTCAGAGCGAGGGGTTCTGTGTGCAGTGTAGATGTACCCAGAAAGGCTAACGCACTTGGTACATCAGTAATAGCAATAAGGAGACAAGTCTCCCTCCCAGGATTGGAAACGCTTTCCCGGCCCATGTCTCTCAGACAGCCGTGCCAGAGCCGTGTAAACTATAAGTGTAGATTCACATTAGCTAGGCCTTGTTGCCAGCCATCAACCTCCATCCCTTTGCCTCTGGCTTGGCTTTACCTTCAAACTTTCTACCTGTCTCAAGCAGCCACTGGCAGCCAGGTCAGGAGGAAGGGACTGTCCTTGCCATCAATCACATAGCATGGTAGAATTCCTAATGGAGCATTCAGTGCTTGGTGCTAAGCACTCCACGTACTGACGTGATTCAGAACAGGTACATGATACAGCGTGGCACCCTAGCAAATGGCTGAACCCCCAACTTATCAATGATAAAGTGTGTATAGGAAATACCATGCTGTCCTACAGGCCTGCCCCCAACCAGGGCTGTGCACAGTGGTGTGGGAGAATCTGCTTTGACTCCCCATCCTTGAGGGAATGCTGTGCAGACTGTAGGTCCAGCAGCCTGGTAGTTGATGCTCAGCAATGTACTGGCAGAAAACCTGAGTTTGACTCCTGGTCCTAGTCAGATGCTCTTGGCGTGGGCTCACAGATCCTTGATGAGGCAGGTAGCCACCCCTACTGCTTTCTCACACCCCAGCTGACATTGTATAGCGAGGATAGGTTGGGAGCTGTGGGGGGTGTACACAAGACAAATCTCTTCTGGGTACAAAGTCAGTTCTAGCCTCAATTCAAGCCCTGGCATGTAGGCCCCAAGAGAATCAAGCCATGACTTGCCTCCCCCACCACGACTTGCCTCCCCCCACGCAGTTACTCCTCTTTACAAGAAACGAAGCTTGCACTTGCTGCTGCTATAGGAGGGAATGCGTGTTCCACTAAGTAAACATGGAGGCAGTTGATACACACCTTATAATTAGATCGCTCCACTCTGCAATTATTACATTTTCCAAGCTACAGCTGCTTCCTACCCATTATCAGGTTAAGAAACTTCTCCTGATAGTAACATCACATTAACCCTGTAATTAAGAGGCAGACCACCCAGTGACTGACTGCAGAGATGGGGCTTTCTCCATGCAAGCAACAGCAATGCCTGAGCCTGGAGGATGCTTTGAGTGATGCGAGGTATTGCTTTTCAATCATACAGACAGCAGCTCCCTTTTCTCCCCCTCCCTTTTATACAGGATGACAGCAGCGTGTTCACGAACCATGCCGCTGAAGAGAAGATTAGCTAAGGTAAGACTGAGGTATCTGCTAACCACTGCACTTCAGAGAGAGAGAAAGAGAGCGAGAGAAGCACACAAGCAACGTCAGCCTCTTCACTTGGGCCTGAGTGAACAAATAATTTATCTGATGAGTTTCACTTTTCCCATTTGCAAGCTGTGATTTTTTAATGAAATTCTTTGTCATTTGAAATGTTATTTCCTGTGACCCTGTCTCAGCCCAATGCTGCTTGCAGATTATTTGCTGTGATTATACACTCAGTGATTCACCGTTCATTATTGGTTCTGTGTGATTAGTCACTGTAGTCACATGGTATTGTTTCTCTCCCTACTTTGGATTACTGAAACTTTTATAAACTGTGGAGGAGGTGCTTGAAGAAGTCTCTTCCATTGGACACTTTGGTATAACCACTTGTACGAGAACTCGTACCATCACTGCCACACCCATACAAGGGCATGCGTGTCTCTTGCTTTCAGAGAATATTTCTCCTAAACAAAAATGCACCCACATGAGCATTTGTGAAAAATAAATTTAAAAGATCACAGGTAACAGCAAAGGGATTCTCAGGAATCTTATTCGAATGAATGTACCTAAATAACGCCTTGCAGCATTCACACAGCCTAAGGTCACTGAATTGTAGGGGAGTTGTTGGTGTAACAACTCACAGCAGAGACACACTCAGACACCAGAAGGGTCAACTAGCTTCATTCAGGTGTCTTCAGGAATGAAACTTGCAATCTTCTGCTAGCCGTCAAACCACACCCCTCTTTTGCTGCGCTAAGGAGCGCAGCCAGCTCAGAGCCATGTCCTACCCATTAAAGGTGCAGTAACATGCACACGTGTGTACAGACATACACGTACATTCCATAAAGGGACATGAACAGGCCAGCTACATTCCCTGCAGCACCAGACAATGGGCATGCACAAGTCCATACAGTGCATTCCCCAGGAGCTGACGGGACACCTGGGTTCGTTTGCTTCCCTGAGAAAGCTCAGTTCCCTGGCAGAGGAGCAGCACTGCTAGGAGAGCTCACGAAATAACGTTGAGCATCTGCTATTTAAAGGAACGCTCACCGCTGATTGTATGCAAAGATGCCAGATGCCCAGAATGTTCTTCATGGATTGCCAGGTAGAGCATGGTGCCTACAAGAGGGTGGAGCTGGGGCCCTGTAAAGTGCCCCTCAGGCTTTATTTAGAGAGGAGGCTGAGTCCTGTGTGCCAGTGGGGCTGCCATAGGCAGGAACAAGGCTTGGCTGGCGTGTGCTGCACTGTGTCCCCTGCCAAGCAGCAGTGGGTTTCACTCTCGGCACTGGTCTCCCTTGGGTTGGGGAATGAACCTGGGAACATCTTTGTTTGCTAGTGCAGGTGTTGCCAGGGATGGTGGACGTGTCTAGGCTCTTGCTGTTCTGCCTTGCACCAGGAGAGGATGCTATGTGCCTCCATAAGCATCGAGCCCCAAACCCCAGGTACTGTAGGGTGAGGCAGCTAGGTAGGAAGACTAAAATGGGAGTCCCCAAGTTCTTTTTGGTCCAGAAGTCCATTGGCCATGTATAGGCCATGATGTATAGGCACATCAGCTGGGCCACCTAAGAAATGACACAAACCAGACATGCCGATGTGTTCAGATCAGGGTGGCGAAGGATCTCCCCACTCCAGTGCCCTGTATATTGAACTGCTAAGGTTGAGCCCAGCCACTGGGTCAGCTGCTAAATGGGAATTTCATGTGAGCTGGGTTCTTTAAAGGGGTGATTCCTTACAAATGAGGGACTAATGGATCCAAAGTCGCTCTATGCCTTGAGCAATGATCACTGAGCCTTTTTGCACTATGTGTGTGAGCCGCACAGAAAAGCAGTACTTCCACTGGGTAATGAAGGGGATGAGATCACCAAGAAAAGTGACAAAGGATCCACCCTCCCACCAACCACACACACACACACACACACACAAAAATCTCACTGGATTCCTTCTCAGGCTCACCTGTGTAAAAGCCACTGGGCCCTGACGCTGGTTTATTTCCCATGTGGCATGGAAGAACTACCAAACTGTTGCCATCGCAAGTGTCAAGGAAAACTGCTTCAGTGGGACTGCACCAGTGCCTCTTTGAAGAACCAACCTTCTTCATAAGACATGCCCTGTCCATATGAAGGGAAAGGAAGGGAAACCAGGAAGTCTGCACTCAAACATATTGGAAGGTGTTTGGTGAACGGCAATAAAAAAGAAGAAAGCTCAAAATATGGATAGCTAAATCTGTCTAGATTGGCTAAGCAGCAACAGGAGGACAGGACACCTGTCTGCAAATCGCTGAAGGGTGCAAACTCCAAGCTGGGATTGGTGTGTGATTAGGTGGGATAAAATAGAATGTTTTCCTTGATATTCGGCATAACCCTTCCCCTCCAGAATTCTGTCTGTGAGACAGATGAGGTTGGGTACAGCCTCCTAAGGGAATGGTTGGGAGCCCCATCACTTGGCACGTAGAAAACTAGCCTGGACAAAACCCATCTGTACTGTAGGGTACAGTCCTACATTATGGTGAGACAGGCTGGTTGGTCAGTTAGGTCTTCTCCAGGTCTAACTGCTCTGAACTGGTCTTTCCTGTTCCCTGCAAGGCCCTGCTAAGAACTGCCTTGGTTTAAATCACAGACTGTTTATTGGTTTACCTTGTAGCTTCGTCCCTCCCGCAGCTTGATGTAACAGAAGTCTGTCTGGGAGGCTTCATCCTCTGGCACCAGCAAGGCTTGTGCTAGGCCGGCTCATGGCCAAGGGTGTTTTACTGGAGTCACCATGGCAACACTCACTTCAGAAGCTCCCCCTCTAATGGGACATTTCCTGTGTTATCCTGACAGGCTCTGGTTTCCAGGTAGTTTATCACCCTACTAAAAATGATGACAAGTCACAGTGGCCCTGTGACCAGGAAGAATAAATTAGCCCTAATTATCATGCAAGCTCCTCATGAGTCGGAATTTTAGTCAGGCAGTTTTAGCTCTGGCATGGTCCTTCCCTTCGACCTCCCAGACTTGTATTTCTCTCGGCTGCCTTCATTTTTTTTCCCCTTCATGTTTTCCTTCTCCTGACTGGTGGGTCCACTGCTGAGGCCACATTCTCTGGTCTCCGCAAGAGTCCATCACTGTCCCACAACCACTTACTGAATGGGTCCCAGGAGCTGTGCAGTGAATCTGAGCTTGGAGCAGGTGCATTTGCTGCTACCAAGGACTCCGTTCCTGTTGTCATCTAGGCATTGCTGCGATTCAAGAAGAGTTCTGGGTGCTCAAGCCAAGAGAATCCTGGCATTACATGTGTGGTGGCCCAGACACAACACCAGGGCAGGCAAAGTTGGTGGCTAACGCATAGGATTGGAAGTCTGGGCTCCTGTGTTCTAATCCCAGTCCTGCAACAGGCTCACTATGTGACCACTGGCCACTCACTTCATCTCTCTTCCTCTGTCTCCCATCTTTAAAATGGGGATAAATTACACCTCAGAGCCTGGCATGATTAATTAAAGTTTGCAAGATGCTTCGAGATCCGCAGATGAAAGGTGCTATCCAGGCATAAGATTTTATTAAAACTAATCAAAGTCCTAGAGAACCAACTGCAGGGAATAGCCCTGCCCTGGCCCCCAGGGGACAGCCTAGGAATCTCTAATTCCTCTTTAATTGTTGTGATTCAGATGGTAACCCCAGCATTCTGCATTTGTTCAGTGCCAGGCTCCCTCCAAGGTAAATTGGAGGTATTTAATCCTGCCATTTCTCCGCACCATAGTTGCTAGGGCCTGATGAGAGCCTGGCGGCTGAGTTACCTTCAAAGACTCCTGTCAGGGTAATTAGACATATAAAAATAAAAACCCATGAACAATTGGAAGTGTTGGCTGATGGGGGAATTGCTTCACGTTACTGCAAAGGAGACTGGATGTGAAATGAAGGGACTCCCAAGATTAGCAGCTCTGTTTCTCCAAATCCCTGGCAATAAATATTGGGTCTAGCACATAGGTCAGATGAACATGGAAGTGTTTTGCATAACTTTCTCCATATACATCCATATGCATCTCTCAAAGTGGGTTTCTGCCCACGAAAGCTAATGCCCAAATCAACGTGTTAGTCTTTAAGGTGCCACAGGACTCTTGCTGTTTTATCCATGTAAAGTGCTGTGAGATTCAGGGTGCCAAAGCTCATTTAAGACAGGTAGAAGGAGGTCAGCAGTAGGTTGTGCAAACAGGGTGTCTACTGGTTAGAGCAGAAGATTGGGAGCTAGGAGCCATGGTTTCTAGTCCCAGCACTGCCCTGGCCCTTGCAAGTCTATGTTTAATGCACTTCACATGAAATACTTTTGCATTGAATTCACCCACTAGACTCTCTCTCTCCAGTGACTCCTGAGGTGGGGAGAAGGGCAGACACCTTTGAGGGACAGAACCTTTTGCAGTGAGGTCTGTATGACCCCACCCTTTGTGTTCAGTGAGTAAGGGGTGATGGTGCAATTATCTAAAGTATACCATCTCAGGCTAGGAGTTAAACAGCTGTGGGAGAGACAGGCTATCACCCAGGGCTGGGATCCATTGTTCGTCACAGGAGGCCACAGAAATTCCACAGAACAGCCAAGAGATCCTGAGGAAGGGTGGCATCTGGCTTTGAGAAGAAGGAAAGTGAATTCTGGGAGCATTTTCCTGGCCTCTCTGGCGAGGGCAAAGGATAAGGAGCTTGAGACACCTCCTTCCCCCATTCGCACCCAGAATCCAAAGGTAGCCACACAAAAGAAAATACCCAGTGCCAGTGTGAGACAGAGAATGGTCAGAGATGCTAACTAAAGCCTCCCCACCTGCCTCAGGCAGGGCTGGGACTGTCGGCTGGCAGGAGATGCTCACAATCCCTGGTTTCAGCAGGGCTGGGACTATCGGCTGGCAGGAGGAGCTCACAATCCCTGGTTTCAGCAGGGCTGTCTATGGGATTTGGCATTTGTGCCAAGCTGGCATCTGAGCTTATGTTTTTTGGTTATTTTTTTCTTTTGTGCCAAGGAATCCTAATGCTGGCTTTCCTGCAGGTGTCCCGAAAGGGCTCTGCCTGCATCATGTCACCTCAGCCTGCGTTCCCACAAGAACTCACAGGCAAAGCAGAACGGGACTCGTTTAATACATGGACTAAGATTTTCAGGGGGAAATTGAGGGTGCTGCTGAAAGTGGTGCATGGGAGCAGATGGCACTTTTCCCCATCAGAACAGAACCAATGCCCCAAAGTGGCACTGGGGGTCCTGTGCCATAAGAAGTGCCATCTTTAATGAGAAGGAAAGCGGAGAACTTGGCTTTTCCTGGCAGTTAAAGATCCCCTAGCACCTTTCCCAAGATTAGAGTCATCCTAGCCCAATTCCTACCTGGTAATTAGATTCACTGCCCCCTAAATTCCTCCTGCAGTTTCAGTTCTGTAGGGGACTCTCCTACACTTGCCATTTTCCACTGTGCAGTGTTCCCATGAGCAGCACCCTTCTTCAAAGTAGTGTATTGACATGGCTTGCCCACACTGGCGAGGGAGCTGAAGATGTTACTCTCGGCCATCTCCTTTGTGTTATGCGGGTGAGGTCTGGGTGAGAAAACTGTAGAGCACCGGGGAAATAATTATAGCCCTAGCAGGAAAGATTTTCACCTCTGTGTCACCAGCTTAAATAGAGTACCCGGTTGTTAGGGACTGAGAGCTCGTTGCTGTCTCATGGCTATCCAATGGCCCGCTATGTGAAATAATTACTTAGGTCTCTGTCCAGTCCCTAGTGGACAGTTATTCATATAACTAAAGTTATCCATATCAGCAAAATACCATCACATGTGGCACTAATCCTCCCCCCACACATGCACACACATGCAATGGCAGTCTCAGCAGGGAGGCTAAGGCCTGACTGGACCATACAGCGGGAACTCCTCTCCCACCCAGAGAGATTGTTCTGGTCCCCAAATGATGAGGACTCTATAAATGCCTAGGTAGGGAGAGATCACTGAGACACACTTGGTGGAGGGGGTGTTTGGGGAAATTCAGACTGCCCCTACTCAAAGCATAGAAGCCTTCATTCTGTAGGACTGTCAAGACAGAACCTTTCCCCTGCACTACATGCCTTCAAAACGGAGGATAAAAGTAATGGTTAATGGCTGCTTCAGTCCCTGCCTCTCTCTGATATTTTTGTCCTCCTTGAGCTCCTGTAGAGCACAGCCCTTTGTACTTTGAGCAACAGCTCTGCCGCAAGAACTTTCAAAGGGCAGAGCTGTGGGAGAACTCCTCCTCTTGACTTGATATTAGAAATAAAAATCAGTAGGGACTAGAGTCTGAAAGCTGCTCCGAAGCTGCCCCCCTCCACACGCTGCAGGGCCCTGCCAAAGGTTATAACACTGCAATAGGGACGGAGAGACTAATTTATCCAGCTAATGCGCACCCTGTACTGTGCGCCACGGAAAATAGATGGCTGTTCTGGGGATTTCTGTGCAAAGAAGTCATAAAGTATGAATCCCAGCCAAGGAGAATCTCTGGGTTTCTTTGAAGCAATTTCTCCAGCAGCGAGAGGCCGTGCAAGATAAAAATGATGAACAGAATCCCCTGGCACTTGTGTTGGGCTGTGGGCTCGTGCTGTCGAATCCATTAGCTGGAATGGGTTGACAAGGACCACCCACGGGCACGCAGAGCTGCAGGTTAGGGAGCAGACTGCGCCCGGTCTCCTCTGAGTTTCTTTGCCAAGTCTGAGCTGCTTCTAAACAACCTACCTTAATGGTATTGTCAAATAGCCAAGAGCATGAGGGGAAGACAGTGAGGCTGGCCGAGGCCAGTAACTCACTGCTAGGCATGATGTTTGCCAGCCCATGTGAAAAGGAAGCAAGCACCAGTTTTCATTGGCATCTGTTAAAACAAGAGAGCTTCTCCCAGCTGAGAAAGGTTCAGGCAGCCTGCTAAGCTGTTTGCTCCATAGATATTATGCAATCAATATACCAGTCTCTGAGCATCTCTCCTGCTCTTCAGACATATGCACAATTCCTAGGAGCTGGGGAATAGAGGACAGAATAGGCCTGAGGTGTAGGTGACATCAAGCACAAATGGGTTAATTGTAAAGCCTGCATCTTTCAGCAGTTGCTAGGTAACAGTGCCCTGTCCTCAGGATCACAGATCAGCCAATGAAAATTTGTTCTGAATATGTAATACTTCCCTCCTGTGTTCAACCGGTTGAATGTGTTGTTACTCTATACTCTGTGGGGAGAAAGGGAACCTTTTGTGAGAAGAGATCTGTGAAAACTGGCCTGAACTGCTTTGAGAATGCCTCCATCTCTCCTGCTTGAGAATTACTCTCTCTTAACCAATACAGCTGTTACTCTTCTAACTCCTATCCAGACAATCTGTTCCAAACACAAGGCCCTGTTCTTTAGAGCACCAACATGTTTGCAGCAGAATAAAAGCGACACATGGAGCCCCGCAAATAGTGGAAAATATTTCCTGTGAAATTCAAGTTGTTTCAAATCTAAAGTTAATTTTGATTAGAAAGCGTTGATGGCCCATTGGTTTTTGCTTTCCACCAAGTGCTTGAACTTTACTCCTGAAAAGTAGATTTTAGCTCTGATGTTAACCAGTGCCCATTTAATTATACATTATACAGTACAATCTGTACTCTTGGCTAGCCACGGGGTATGGTTTCTGTTCCCTGACTGACTGATGCTTAGCCTTAGTAGTGGATTGTATGCCCAGTCAGTTGGGTTGCCACCTGTCCAGGTTTTGCCAGAATGGCACCTTTTTTGAGATAGCTCTCCTGGGAAAACTGCAGGGGTGCTCAGAACACACTGCCAGATCTCCAGTTTTATGGGCACAGGATCATCCCAGGTGCCCTGTTGTTTTGTACCTCAGAAATGGCAACCCTAATGCCCAAGAGGCCTGGACAAGTGAGCAGGACCTGTATCCCCTCAGGGCCCTGTACCGCTCCCCCCACCCCACCTCCAACACTCAGCTGGCTGAGTGAGACCTGTACCCTTGTACTCCCTGTTAGGGGCCAAGCGCAGCTGGATGAGTGAGAACCTATATGCCACTTCTCCCTTCACCCACAGCCTGTACCTCCCCAGTGGCCACAGCCAAGATGGGCAAGGAGGACCCTTATCCCCACTAGAAGCTAGGGGCCAGGTGGGTGTGTGGGACTCGTTTTCACAAACACCGCAGAAGCCAGGCCCGCTGGGTGAGCAGAGATGAGTGAACACAAGGAAAGGTGGCACCCAGAAGAGGATGAGGCTGCTGCTCTCCCTGTGTCCCTGTCTGTCTCTCTCTCATCTAACCGTGACAGGAAGAGCGTCAGTCTAATCCGACACGCAGATGGTGCTGAGTGGATTTTCTTTCACTCCGGTGCCGGTGCCTGGCCTGCTACCTCGCGTAATCTCCAGGTTGTCACAGTTCAGTAGCACTTGGGGAGCGGGAGGGGCCATGCTGGGAAGAGCAGGCTGAGTGCGGGGGCCTAATTCAAGGGGATTTAAATGCTAAATGTGCATTTTGAAAGTTCTTTCTGACAACAAGAATGGGGGAGATAAATGCATCTAGGATGCTTGTCCCTGACTTTGGTGAGGAAATTGGGAAGTTCAGCACCTCCCAGGAGTCCAATCTTGGGGAGCAAAGCGTTTTAGTGAAATAGAAATTAGGTCATATCCCCTTGATTGTCGGAGTAAATGGGACAGTGTGTACATTTTATTTACCTTCCTACAGGGCAAATGTAGTAAGCACGTAATAAATCATTTCTGCAGCTGCTGGGCGAGCCTCCTGCTGCAAACCCAGCAAAATTCATGAATACTAAACCTGCCCTAATTACAGCTCCCTCACTGTCTTCCCCCTCCCTGCCGCTCTTCTTACTGATTCACTGACTCCTATGTCACATTCTGACTCTCTTTTTCCTCCTCTTACTTGCTCCGTCTGTTCCCTTTTTCCCCTTTACTATCAGTAGAGCATCTCCATAGTGCATGGCACTTTCCAAACATTGCTCCTGTCTCCTTCTCTGGAGAGGCAGACAGGCCAAGCCTGCATGGCTCTGCATCCCACATTAGCTATCTGAAATGTTGGGAGGGGTGAAGTAGGGATGTGAAGGTGAAGAAATGAGGGGGATAGTTGGGAGGGAGGTCCCAGAGCAGCATGGAGGGAAGGCAGAGCAGGGGACAGTAGTGGAGGCCAGGTTGCAATTCCTCTCTCTCTCTTTCTCTCTCTCTCTCCCTCTCCTGTTACTTTTTCTACTGCCAACAGCACCAGAGTTCTGCCTGCCCTGGTCAGTGAACATGAATGGGGGCTGCTGGCTGACTCCCTGTGCCACGCACATTCAGCTGCAGCCCCTGATTTCTAGGTGCGGTTCTCAGTTTGTGTCTTGGAGGGCCCCAGCTGGGTGTGATGGAGTCAGTGCTGTCTACACTCTATGATCTGGCAAGGGAGACCAGAAACACGCTTCAGGCTTAAAGGGTCCGTGAACTGGAAAGGCAGCCCGAGTGCATGGCGGGTGTGTCTGGGACACCCACAGTCCCCAGAGTGGGGGAAGGAGGGAACAGGGATCTAACTTCACTACATGAACCCTACCTCACTGGTAACAACATTGCACCACATATTAACATCTATCACTTCTCTAACCCTAAGATTCCCTCCACTGTTCACATGAAACCTCCTGCCTCATAACACATGTTGCCCTTCTCTCTTGCTGTTATTCAAGGAACACATGCCACGTGACATCCGGGACCTTAAAATAATCCAAGAGAAACAAATGAATAACACTCTGACACTAATGCTATGAACACATCACAGGCCTATTCTGGTCTATTCCTCAAGCAGATCTATATAGAAGGGAGAGTGAAGGTGACAGAGCAGGCCAAATTAGCACCTGGTGTAACACCACTGAAACCAGTGGAAGAGCACCAGGGAAGAATAGCGGGTTTCTTCCCTTTGCCAGTTTGCGCCTGTCAGAAGGAATAACACTTACACATTTATGCTCTCTACACACACGCCCAAATGCATACACCCATGTGCAAGCACACACTTCAAAGCTTCTCCCCTTAGGTCTTGAGTAAGCCACCCTTTGGATGTGCCACACCTACTGTGATGTGAATTCCATACATACTTCTGTTTATAGCAATCTTGTTGCAATATCGCCTTTGCCCAGGCAGGGTGGTCTGCGTGGGGAGATGCAGATTTACCATAGGTAACTCTGCCAATTGACTGTTTGGACCCAGGGCACTAAAGCTGTATCGTTGCCATGATATCCCCACCTGACAGGTTCAGGCTTCTCTTTTGTACCGGGATTCAAAAATATTCACAACAGGTTTGTAGTTCTGTGCTCCAGCTGTTCCTAGAGGGTCTCCCACCCTCCATGATTAATTTAATCCAAAATAGAGTTAAGTACATCCCTTGAGGGGAAGAGCTACTTATGAAAATGGAAGAAGCTGCAAGGCAAATGCTTCGTAAAAGAATCCCAGCCAGAGGAATGGAGGAGTTTAAAAAAGTAAAAGCAGGTTGGTCACTTCACAGCTTTCACTTTGTCTAGCTGTTTCCCCCCTTAGTCCAGGGCAAGGGGTGGGGCAGGAGGGGCATATATCAGAAATTCTTCCTCAATCTCCTTTTCTCATCTCTGGTGTCAGGAATTAATTATGTCCTACCCTGTTTTCTAACCTCTTCCTTTATCATATGCTCTATCAGCAGCACTGGAGTCTCCAGAGATGAGGGGTAGGGGGGGAGTTTTGGCATTAAAGGAGAGAGAAAACCCTCCTCTGCAATGGAAAAGTAGGGCAGTGCCAGCTCAGAATCACATGAACTGGGCTACACCCTTCTTCAAGGCCAGCACTCAATCAAAAATAAGACCCTAGTTCAAATTCTGTCTCAGGCCACAGATGAAATAATATTTCTGCATCTCAGCTCAAGCGCCTTCTGGATACTTCTCTGCATCATGAGACTCCTGCACGATGTGATGCAATCTGGCATGCTTAGCAGAGGCATCTGGGAATGGCAGAGACTGATGCCTTGTAGGTCAGGACTGAAGGGCAGTGGCAGAATTGTGATGTGCAGCAGAACCGGAGTAGCAGCAGCACTAAGGCACTAGAAAGTGCAGTAGTGGAGCTGCTCAGGACTGAGATGAGAATGGGGATGCAGAAGCCAGGATTGAGGCATAGGTGAAGCTGTGAGGCAGATGCCAAGATGGAAAGCAGTGGTGCTGCAAGTCAGTGGCAGGGTGAATTAGCCGAGCTATGGGTGGGAAGCTTGCACTAAGTCCATGGTGGTTTGCTCTATCTGGTGCTATCAGCCCTTATTTTCACGAGCAAAACGTTCACCCTACATTTCTCCCCTCCCTGATAAAAAGAGAGAACATGCTTTTCCTCCATATGTAGTCACCTCTTTGGAGTCAAGGAGATGTTAGTAAAGTCAGACAACGGCCTTTTGCATAAAGCTAAAGAAAACAAGAGCAAAACACAGCAGCTCTAATAAGCAAAGGAATGAAGAGGGGACACCAGTAAGTGAAGGCTGGAGGCAATTTCCTATTATCAAGGGCAGTCTCCCACAGTTAAAACGCTACCATCTCCTCCACTGCCATGTTCATTCCTGGACTACAGCACCCTGTTGGAAGAACAAGGAGATGGAGGGAGTTGAATCAGGTCAGGAATAAATGAGTGAACCAAAGATGATGTTGAAATACAGCTTCACTGAGAGGGCCCAGTAGCTGCTGAAGATGACATCTACCCCTGACTCAATACACATGGAGAACCCTGCTCATAAATCTAGTGGTATTAGGGCCTAAAAGGAGCCAGACAGACAGCAGTCCAAGCCACAGGACTTTCCGTTCCCACAGATCCTTCCCCGCTGCAGCACAAAGACTTATCAATGGAGGGTGGGCAGCTGCCATAGTTGGCATGGTGTTTGGCTGACTCAAACACAAAGCAAAGGCCAGGAGACTTCCAAGGGCTGAGGGAACACTGTGGTTTAAGGCGGGTGAGAATGCAGGCATTTTGGTGCCGAATGTCTAGTTTAGCAAGAGTAATGAGCAATAGTAATGATAGACATACAAAGGAAATACCATCTAGTGGGGTATGATAGAACCCTGGGGAGCATCTTATATTCCTATCTCATGCAGAAAATGAAGACTGTGTCACTAAAGTCTTGGAGATCAGGAGTCTTTGGAAGGCAGAAAGCCCAACCAGCAGGCAGAGTTAATGCAATAGAACGTGTTTTTTCTTCTCTTTCATAATGGTTATGGGGTTGCAGCCATTTCTAAACCCATTACTCTGATATTTCCTTCCCACACATTGCTCTTGCTGGTTCTCCAGACTTGAGTGAGTTCATATGAAATGCTTATTGAGGAATATCCAGGCTGGAGCAGCCCTTAAGGAGGGAAGAGCTTACAGTCAGAGGTTCCTTATGTGGAAAGAAACAGCTTTTATGCAGGGACAAGTTTTTCAAGACACAGTGTAGGTTAGGTCCAACAATAATTCCTCAGGAGTGACATCGTTGTAGCAGGAAAATTCCTTCTGTGAGTGAAAACTACTGCACAGAAGCATTGGTTCCAAGGAGAGGACACCCCTTCAAAAGAAGCAACTATTCAAAGCCCAGCACAGACAGGTGAAATCCAGGTGATTTCAGAGGGACTGCTGGATGTGAGATGCCCTTCCAGTTTGCTAGTATGCCTGGTGCTTATTTTAAAGGCAGTAATTGCTGAATCTTGTTTAAGAAATGCCAACATCAGCGCACCCTTCCTTACACTGACAAAGGGAAACGAATCTATTACTATTTTTTCAGTAAATGTTTTTGCTGGCTATAGGACCAACTGGGTCTTCAAAGGCAAGTGAAAATTTGGTTCCATCCAGCTGTTCTCATACGTTGAGAGCAGGAGGGAGATCAGGAACTGGGGATTGCCAAGCTGTAATAAAGCAATAGTCCAGGCGACGACATGCTCAGGCACAAAATGCATAAATCACTCCATAAGGGCCTTTTCTTCCCCCAAATCTCTTCTTGCCAAACTTTCAGCCACAGACCAGGGACCTCAGAGCACCGAATCAGCAGTAAACTTGAGTCCTCCAAAACCCCAATGTTTGTGCAGAGTAGGTAGAGAGGGAAATCTTATCCATCCTGTGGTGAACGTAGTGTTGGCTCAAGGCACGGGCTTTGTCATGAAAGCCCCAGTCAGGCCAAGCCAAAGGCTTAACATTTAATGACATATGCTGGATGCTGCCCACGCCAATTTGTGTGGGAAACAAATACTCCATGTGACAAACAGGTCATCTCCTGCAGTTTTGTGGATGAACCTTATTGAATTAGGTTAAACCTTATTGAATGAAGTGTAATACCTTTGGGGTCCTTTGTGTTAAAAATGCAGTCGTTGATGTGTTATTGTGGCCAGGGATGGTATGTATTTCCATGGAAGAGGGAATATAGCTCTTCCAGGAACTGAGTACAGTTGGGGCTGATTAGTCAAAGTCACGCAGGTTGCAACATCTCCAGAGAAGCTACACCCCCCTGGAGAGGTTCACATTTGTAAACCGGCTCATTGCTTTCTTCCTGATCCAGCAAATGGACAGGACCTCCAACCCCCACAGGGCCCCAATCCTTAGGAAAGGGTTGGAAGGACTTATGCCTGGTAGGGGACATAAGGCTGTGTTTTTGTTCTGAGCAAAAGGGTATTTTGAGCTGGATGTCACAGGAAAACTCCTGGGTGGGGGTTGAAGGATGGCTCACTTGCCAGAGCCCAGGCTGGCACAGGGATGATCTCTGGTAAGCTTTTTTACATGTGTAAGCCCTTGTATTGTTTTTCCTATGTTTTTTTCTGTAATGCATTTACCTAAAGAATAAAATGTGCTTGCTCTTTGTGGTAGAGTAACTGTGGTAATTATACTGTTAACCATCTCAGAAAAGAAGTCAAAAGAAGCCTGCTTAGGCAACCTGTCTTTTGCTGGGGCAGTCACAGGATAGGCATGGAACTGTTCATCCTGGAAATACCCCAGTCAGAAGAGGGAGAGATGTGTGTCTTCACCCAAGAAAGGCAACGGCCAGGGAGCCTGGTGCCTAGAGCTGGTGTCTTGCTGGACCATAGAGGGGGAATACAAGTGCAGTTGCCCTGAACTGTAACACCTCAATTAAGGAATTTCATTTGCATTTGCTTTTAAAGAGATTTTCACTTGCTGGATGCTCCTTTTACAACAGATGGGGATCATCAAATATTTGCTGCAGGTACTGGCTTCTATCTTAAAAGCAATTTGTGTTCACTGAATTTGCAAACATTTCTGCCGATGGGTGTTATTAGCACAAATGCTCATACAAAGTGAATTGCTAACTTGCCTCTTGTTATTATTTATATTTCATTACCACCTTGGGTTCCTAACTTAGACCAGGCCCCCATTATGCTAGTCCCTGTCTACATACACAGTAAAAGATAGTCCCTGCCCTGATGACCTTACAATCTAAATAGACCAAAGAAACAAAGTTGGGGGAGAGGAAGTATTAAACCCATTTTATAGATGGGGAACTGAGGCACAGAGAGATTAAGGGACGTCCCCATGGTACCATAGAAAATCTGTGGTAAAACCAGGCACTGAACCCAGCTGTCCTGAGGCCTAGTTCAATGCATTAACTACAAAAATATCTTTTCTCAAGCATGCCTTTTCTTTCTCATCTGCATGAATAGTCAAGGAAAGTCCATTTTAAACAGATCAGTAAATGAGCCAGACAAGGGTCTGCCCAGATCTTTTTCATCTAGAACCAGGCACATCCAGAAGGTTACTTCCTGTGCATTTGATGAGAGAAAATTAAATGCAAACTGCACTCAGCCAATAAACCTGACAGTGGCCTAATGATGCTAGGAAAGATACCTTGGGCCAGGACTGTAGGGCCCAGAAAGGAAACATTCTAAAACCCCTGAATTCTGCTCCACCTCCCAAGGATACTGAAACCCTCAGGAGCATCTCCTGATTTTACTTAGCCAATAGAGGAACAGACGCAATACTAGGTGACATCTGAGACCAATCAGAACTAAGCAGCACAGCTATCATTTAGAACAGCAAATATTCTCCACAAACTGCACATATCCGATGTTGGGCAAGGAGTGTGAGGGGGAAAAATACTGTGGAAAAACTCTGGCAATTGAACTTGAACAATGCTTCAATTGGAGGCAATGCACCCTGCCTACAGACATTCCTCCAGCAGGAAAATAGGGTGGATTCCCCACGTGACTTCTGCATTTGGAAGGAATTGCTCAGTTCTGCTTTATACCTTCTACTCCTCTGCTCTCCTAGTGCCCACATCTATCACGCTCCCTAGGTCTGCTAGTCCTATATAGCCATTGGAATGACGTTGCTTTCTTTGGCACATGTAGTGTTTTATTTGCTCTTTCTGTCATCGCTTTGACACTGTGCCAGTGCTGTTTGGAGAGAGATTCTGCCTGAGCATGGGACTGATCTCTGCTCCCTGCTCACAAACCGACTCACTGTGGGCCACTTGCTTTCTCTCTGCCTGCAAAATGGGAATGCCAACATGTACCTGCCTCCCCAGGGAGCTGAGAGGCTGAATGAGTCGATGCTTGAAGAGCCTTTGAAGATGAGCAGCATGTATGTTTTTATGGCGTGGTGCTGCGAGCGCTTTGACCAGGGGAGGGGAGGCGCCTTGTAAATACCACCATTATTCTTGCTGCTTCGTGTGGGTGGGTGATCCCAGAGTGCCGTTGCTCCGCCTGCCTCTGGCTGGGGCTAGCTCTCGGCAGATAACATGTATTTTCCAGCAGGCTCGTGTCCATTTCAAGCCCCCTACTTCTCCACTCCATGCTCTCCCTGCTGTGCTTGCTGCACTACAGAGTGAGCAGCCACCATCCCTGAGGGGCTGCTGCCCTTTACCTGGCCAAGTGCCTTCCTGCGGGGCTGAGCTCCGCCCTTCTGCCTCGTCCTAAAACAACCTCTCCTTACCCATGGCCATTCCAGTCCCTGGGGGATGCAGCCGTTCCGTATGGGCCTGCTATTTCCATCGGTCTCCTTGGAGACACGGGGGCGGGAGGGGTGTGGGTTACTGTATCCTGAACCCACATTCCAAGATGCTGCCACACAATCATGCAATAATTACAGTATCAGCTTTACAGTCCAAAGTCTCTTGGCAAGGGAAAACCCATTGCACAATGCTGAGCCTCCAGAAGCAGCAGAGAGAGGGTTGTTCCACAGCACACAATAACGTCAGTTCTGTAGAGACTTGTTCTACAGGTGCTATCGTGATCAAAAGGCAGCCTGGGCTTCTCAATGCAAGCCAAAGGCCATGGTAGGCGGGCACAGGCCCTCGTGGGATCCCAGTCACGCACCCAAGATGTACATTCCATGCTGCTGATGCTCTTTCATTTAAATAGAGCCAAACCTCACATGCCTTTCTCACCCAGCTGTTCTCCTGCGTCCATTAACATCCCTACCACAATCCTGCTCCTGCTATGGCCAATGGGCGTAGTTCAATGGGGAAGGTAAGCAGGATTTGGCTCATGATGCTTTTTGTACCAACTCTTCGAGACAGGATACTAACATGGTCTCATTTTACCCCCTCACATAGAATACCACACGGTTCCCTTGTCGCTTCCAACAGATTGTTCCACTGTGAGAACTCTTCCCACTGGAATAGGCAGAGGGTTTATCCAATTTCCTGCCCGCAAACTCATGGATCCTCTCTGGCACTATAGTTCCTCATGATTCTCCTTTGTCTACCCTGGGTCACAGACTTAATCTGCATTTAGTGTTGCATGTATTACCCCTGGGACTGTTGGGAGGACAGTGCATGGACCATTTCTACCTGCATGCCACAGGGACGTCTCCAGGGAAGAAGTGGGTATGATGCTGAAGCGGCGAGTGATTTGCAAGCTCCTGCTTGGTTCAAAAGGAGTCCCCTCCCCCTATACGCCAATCCCCAGGACACAACCAGGCCAAGGATAAAGCATGTGTTACCAGGCACATGGCCCACTACTGATCCTGACATGGGATTTATACTGGCCAAACTGCGAGCTAGTTCTGCCCCTTCAGCTGCTTTTCACTGATGGAGCAATTGCAGAGGTTAAAATTCATGGTATTTTCAAAAAGTTTCACCAATTGTCCTTGCGAAGGCCCTGGAAGCCTATTCAGAGCTTGTGAATTAAAGCCACTTGGCTCCTGTTTTCATTCCCCTTTAACTATCTTGTTTCAGCCTCGTTCAAAATAATGTTAATTGGACCAGGCTAATTTGAGCCCCTCTAAGCAGTGCGCTCAGAAAGAATCTGTTAAAGGCAAATTATTGGAGCCTCTAGATGGGAGAAAGGAGAGAAGTGCCAGAGTTAGAAAGCCAGTAACATCACAGAGCACGAGAGGGGGCTCTGTATCAGCAGTAATCGTTTGGCCTGAAGGAAGCTAGAAGGAGAAGTTAAAATGCCATGAGCTCATAAGATGTTAACCACTAACCACCTCTTAAATTGAAAGATAACTGGCCTTAGTGAAGCTGAAAGCCATTATGTGAGCAGTCCGGAGGAAGCTAATTATTAAAGGGAAGCTGCTGTGATTAGTTATAAAACTTCACCCAGACAAATATTTACTAAATAAGAACATGCAGCTCTATTACCAAGTACTGAATTGGAACAAAACAGCTTTTAGAAACCCTGGTCACTCTTTCTCTGTCTCCATAGTTATGAATGGTGTTGTGGCCCCTCTCAAAGGGGACTGCCATCTTACTGACGTAGCCTAGCATGAGATCCAAGATGAGATGGAGCAGAACTAGGGAAATGTAGCTCCCACGTGAATGCAGGGGAAAGCAGAAGGACTAGGCTGTACTGTGTATGTGTTTTTAGATTAGCTAACTTAACAGTGATGTGAAACAGACCCTACATTTTAAATGTATAGCTTCCCCAACTGCTTGGACAGTCTCCTGCTTTTTCATGTTTTCAGGTGCTGAAGTGGAGTTCCTGTTGCCTACTCTGCATTATCAGACTGGCCAAGAGGCAGCTTCCGACTTGATTATTAATTATTTTTCTATATAAGGCTTTAAATATTTCATGCAATTTGCTCTGCCTTGTAATTAGATGGGTGAGTAAAACTCTCTCTTCTGTTCCACTGTGCTTTTTCTTTATGTGTCCCACCCCTCAGTCTTTAAAAGGATTAATCGACCCAGAGGCAAAGAGGTTTGGCTGACAATTCTTGACCAGATTTTCCTGAATTAGGGGACTCAAAAGCAAACCTAGACCCAGACCAGGCCACCTGGCCAGCCCAAGAAAGAAGAGTTCATGGATCCTGCTGGCTCTTATTCACTTGCCATGGTATCTCAACAACAAACAACAGCGATTAGCAATGAAGTGTGAGAAACTAATCGGACATTTAACCTGCCACAGACATACTGGATCTTCTGTTTAGATGAGTAAAGGAAAGGGCTTACTTCTCAGCAGCAGACACCTCTAGTAAATCTCCATCACTGTAATGGGATATGCCTCATGTGCACAACTTCTTGCTGCAGACTGTTTTAACTTTAAGGAACACTTGCCTAGATCGAAATTTTAGATTTGGTGATGAGAGGATCAAAGAGCTAAAAAAGATCATGTGAATGGAAATTTTTCCTGATTTATTTGTTTAATTTTCCATGAAAACATTTTTTGAGGGAGTTAAACTTTCCCCTGCAGTGTTTGAAACCTAACATAACAGCATCCACCATCCTGGTGCAAAGCACTGGAGAGGGGAAGTAACCGATGTTATTTCTTCCATACCAATAACGTGCTCAGGGTTGTGTGCCCATGGAGGAAGTCAACCAAGGGGCTGACCATCCAAGGCTAAATTCTACAGTCTTTAGTCAGACAAAACAACCCTTGAAGTCAGTGGGAATTTTGCCTTAAAAAGGATACTTGTCATCAGCCCTAGACAGATAGTCCACCTAAACTATTGTACATACACTCCAAACACTTATGCTTACAGCAGCAAGCAGTTTTATCCAGAAAATATAGTGCTTTTAGCTGCACCTAAATTATCGGCAAACAGACTTTAATTTTTATGCATTTGTCCATTATTCAGACTAAGTCAAATACATTCCAGGCTGTTGGCTGCAACTGCTGTTTCCAGTGTTTGCTTTGTGTAAGACTGCACAACTGGTCACTTGAGTCAGCTGGTGTTGATTGGATGATTCCCAAATCCACAGGCGCTCTCAAGATGGCCACCCATAATGCTCAACTGCAAATAAACATTCACATGAGTGTTTGTGGCACTTTCCCTTCCTGTGAACATTCTAGCCAACAACTTTTGCTTGCACAAATGTTCATAAAAAGACAATGAAAACTACTCCAGTCCTCCTATTCCCTGCTCCCAAATTCTTGCACAAAATCTTCTCACGCAACCTCGCCACCAGCTGGCCTGTATCTTCCAAACAGAGCCACTTTACTCCTCTTGCTGCATTTGGGACCTTGCACATCTAGGGTATGGGGTGATGAAGCCTTTGGCTTTTAAAAAGAGTCTTGGGAGATTAGAGAGTAGAATAGTGTTTTATGGGCAACATTTCAGACACCTAAAGGCCAGTGATTCCAGACCATATCTCAGATAACTTCATCCAGAAAAATCATAGCTTCAAAGCAGAGCCAAGCCCAACCCACACTGTTTGTATCTCAGTCTGGGTCTCAGCCTCCCCCATAAACTGAGTCCTGGGTTTTGGTCCAGCTCAACTTCAAATTAATTTTGGTATTTGTGTGGCTTGTGGGTGTTGCCACTCATGTCTGTGTTTAAAGCGCTTGCCATTTCAGCCGTCCAAATAAATGAATACATTCAGATTACAGAATAGCCCCTCTCCCTGTGGCTGGGAAATCTACACAAAAGTGAGTGGAAGTGTTTTTGAGCTTTTGATGATGAGTATTATGCGTGTTTTACTGACAGTCAGTTCAGGGTGTCCCTACACTCATCTTGAAATGTATTTCAAATACATTGCAGGTACCAAATGGCTCAGAGTGGAGTGTGAGTCTCACACAACACACCTGAGCCCTAAGGAGAGGAAATTGAACTATTCTCTTCCAGGTAAGGCATTCCATACAATGGGATCCCAGGTATGCAGTCATGACACAACTTCTTAATACTTCAAGGCCTCGGTAGGTCTATAGATCTGAGTTCCTTGCCAGAAGAGTTTGACTAATCCATCTGATTCATGCAATGGCTGACCTGGGGTTCCATTAGTCTCTCATCTGGATATCTTTGAGGACCGAGGCATGTGACAGTTTTACTGTCATAAACATGGGATGCGACGGGATGACTGCACAGTCACAGCAGATGAAGCAGAAAAGTGAGGAACTGGGATGTCTTGCCAATGAGCAGATGAGCTTCAGACTGGAATGACCAAAAGCTGCACACTGGCCTTGGCATGTTCCCTCTCGATGAATGTGGTTCCTGGATGGGATGTGAGAAGTCCATTGTACCATCTCCTCATTACTTGTACTGCAGAAGCCTATGCAATACAGTTATGCCAAGCCACAAGCAGTGTACACATGCTACAGTGTGTGTTTGTGCTTGGTCGCCCATTGTACACCTGCAGGTGTGGGACTGTGCCTGTGCAACTGGGTGGCCTTTCAGAAGACCTTGCAGAGCTGCTGATGTCTCACATACAACTAGAAAACCTCCTCTTTAGAGACAATTCCACTTCCATTGGTCAGGTGTTTCTGTGTCTTTCCCTTTCTTTCTATTATTTGTTATATTTGCATGAATGAATCCTATGGGATTTAGGACTCCAGCAGTCCTTAGCCTTTATCACCCAACATAATGTCAGACTCCTCTGCTTGTGGCATCCTTGTTTACCATGGAGATGATTATAACATCACAGACGGAAGCTGACAGGATAGCTTCAGCCCTGACATAGTAGGGCATAGCTCCTGTGAATTGTAATGCCAGAGACCATAACTAGAGCTGCGACACTTGTGCCATGACTATGTTTGATGCAGAGACTTCAAATTGGGAATAACCAACAAGCACAGAAGAGACTCCAGAAGAAAAATAATCCTATTCTCAAGCAAATGCTTCCACTCATAAAAACAAGGGTTTCTGGAAATGCCCTGTCTAAAGCTGGGAATGAAATGGCTTTTTCATCACATGACAGTTTTTGAAATTTCTAAAAAATAAACCCCATCCCCAAATTAGTATAAAAATTCAAAAACTTGAGCATTTTTCTGAATTGAAAATTCCCCCCAAAATTCAGATCAGTTCAACCAAAACATTTCATTTTGGTCATTTCAAAACATTTAATTTTAATTTGGCCTTTTTTTTGTATTTTTAAACTCTTTTAAAAATATAAATTAACTACAATTTCAAAATGAAATGTCATTTCAAAACAGAAAATAAAACTTTTTATTTAGAAAATGTCAAAATGGGACATTTCCACAACTTCAAAGCTTTTTTTTTAAGTGTTTGAAATCAGATTTGTCCAAACCACCTCTCTCCTACCAACACTTTCACTTTCAACAAACTGTCATTTTTTTGACAATGTTTGTCAGAAAATTTTGACCAGCTGTAACACTGATCTCCATATGATTATTAAAATCCCCTAGAACTTGCCTGCAGTGCAGAATCATGAATTCCATTGCCCTGGCCATATTCAGGCTGGGGAACTTTTTGTTTTCCTAAAATGTGCATGTATTTTCAGTAGAATAACCATCAAAACAAACCTTCACTTCCTGGGTTAACTGGGTGTTGCAGTATTCTGTTTAAATAACTGCTACATTCCACCCCAGCTGTGGCTACATATCATTGTTGAATGAATTGATCCCTTCGTATAATTTGCACATTAGTTTGTAAAGCTCATTAGGGTCCTTTGGGATGAAAGTCAGTACTGAAATGTAAGATCATTATCATTATCAAAAGAAACACAGAAAAATCACTGTTATACAAGCGGGTTTGTCTGTGTATAGAGTGTTGTTCAAAGTTCTCCAGGAGGTTCTTTAATAAGGTGGCTGTTATATGAATAAACTTCAAGAGCTTTTTTCACACTAGCAAAAACTTCCAAAGACTCCAACAAGGACGCATTTGCCTTTCACATCTGTTTCATAATTTTCCCTGGCACTTTTGACATGTTATCAAAAATAATTGTTGTGAAATAAAGGAATTCCTCTCTCAGCCCTCCTTTATTGAAATCATCATATAGAAACAGTGACATGGCATCATTTTCAGGGCAATGGACAAGAGGAGGCCCCTGATTCAGATCTCACTTGCCTGTTTTCATGTAGCATTATCCCTAGTGATGCTGACAGAGTTACTCCTAACTCTGGGGTAAGTGAGAGAAGAGTCAGGCCCCATGAATTCATGCTGGATCAAGCTAACAGCAGCTGTGGGACTGTGAAGGAAGAAGTTCTATTCAAAAAACACACATCAGAGCTGCAGGGGGGCAATGCAGCTGGTTACTGAGAAAATAATAGCTTGGGCTTAAAAGCATAAAATCTTCCCTCTCTTTCAAATTGGCTCCACGGTGAAAATTCTTCTTTAAATATCAGTCAGCATTTCCTAGTAGCTTGGTGTGTTGACTGAAAGTGACACAATTTGTGCTGCTATGCAGGCCCTGTACAAGCATCCAGACCCAGTTCTGCCAGTGTATCGCAACCCGAAATACGGCACCCTCTAACATATAAGTAAGGCCATCAAACTTCTCTACGGACACACCTTGTTCCTGGCCTGCATTGCCTCCTGCTATTCCAATGCTGGGCCTGCTGATGAGCCTCGGTGTGGACCTGCAGCACCCCCTGCTATTCCAGTTCTGAAACCCTCATCCAGAGCTCTCACAGCGCCCTCAATCCTCGTCCTGGCCACCTCTAATCTTGACCACCACCACTTGATATAGAAACATCTGAATCTGCGATCATAAGTGAAAAGATTTTACTCACAAATCATGTTCCCCAGGTTTTGAGGGCCGCTTATTAAGAGAAACTTGTCTCAAAATAGATTTTGATTTCTGCACTAAAGATGTCCAGTGCCAAGGCTCTGACGCTGAGCTGCTGTCAGGATTTTGGGCTTGGCAAATCTGTTCACGCCTGCAGGGTGTGGAAGAGTTAACATGTCTGAAGTACCATATTTTTCAAGAAGAATCAATTCTTCCCACACAAGGTCAGTTCTTTTTTGAAACCAGCCTCCCTTTTATCCACAAGAAAATCTGCTCATAATTATAAACTAAGGAAGAAGAGGTTTCTGGAAATATTCATTTGCAGCTGAGCCATTTTCACTCTGGCACACACGGAGCACGCCTTCCTCTTTCCCATCTGTTCCGTTTGTGCCGAGAGCAGGGGAAGAGTCACATGTTGGTGCCAGCTGGGCGCTGCCACCTATCATGGCAGATTTCAAGAGGAGAACATGACAAGATGGTGCGGGGATGGGATTTGGAAAACTGGGGGTAACTCAGAGTTTGGGCACTTACCAAAATGTTGGCATCACATATGGACAGCTTGGCACAGCAAGAAACCATCCAAGGACAATATGAGGAGAAGAGGAAATATGGGTGTCATCTGAGGTCCACTAAGAAACAAGGGGCAGAAAAGACCTGGTTCTGGGGACACTAGTGCACGATGGGTTAGAGCCAGAGGGTGCTCTTGAGACTATGCCTTACATTGCCGAAACATCAAACCACAGCCACAGGAGATCATCCAGACTGGCTCCTGGTTAAGGCAGGGTTATACATTTTCTACTATATTGTCCGGTCTAGTTTTTAAGCAATGGAGCCTTAATACCAAGGGGACTTTAACTCCTTCCCTTGGGAAAGTACTCTGCAGCCTAATACATCTTCCTGATATTCAGCCTACATTTTCCCTTTCTTAATTCCATCCCCCTTGCACCACCATAAATGATTCATCTCCTTCCTTGGTGTTTACACCTTCAAATATTTATAGACTGTTACCATGTCTCTCCCACACACACACACACCCTTCCGCTCAGATGTCTCCTCACCAAACTATGTATAATCTACCCCTTCATCATCCTGATCAGCTCCCTCTCCTTTGCCAACCTCTTTCTCATAACATGATGCCCACAACTGAAGATCATATGCCAGGACGGTCACACCAGAGCTCTACAGAGAAGGACTATTATCAACCATCTCCATGATATGATGCTTTCATGTACACTGCCCAAAAGTGCATTGGCCTTTGTAAAGTCCTGTCTAATTGTGGCTCGCTGTTAATCATAGGTCTCTTCCAGCTATTGCTGCTTTCCAGGTTTCACCTTTTCACTGTGTACTTGTGTTTCAGATTATGTTTACTGAACTGCAAATGAGAAAACTGTGAGCTGCTCCCAGACAATTTGCAAACAGAGAAACTGGCTACATTTGTTGAGTGAATCTGCTGGCAAATTTTCACACGGTATCATTTCTCCTCTCTGACTCGGTGAGCATTACACTTAGAATCAGATTTCTGGTGCATTTACTCATGCTTCTAAATTCAAAAGTCACCTTCTGCATAAATATTCTCTAACATTCACTTAAAATTCTCGATTTCTGCGCCCGTCCCTGCCTGGCAGCTGGTTCCTGAGAATGCCCAAAGGGGGCCGAGACACAGCCAAATGAGTTCATTGTTCTCCCGAGCCGAATATTTGCAAAGATCGTTTTGAGGTATTTGCTCAGCTTTCCTGAAGGTGAGGTTGACGTACATTGGCAGGTCTGGGTGGATGCCACTTGCTTTGTGCCTGCCTCTCGTCAGCACTGTCCATACCCAACCCTCTCTTTTGCGAAGACTGAAATTCAAAAACACAAATGAAGACAGATGAAAAGACCTGCTGTATGGGGGAATTGAATGTGCCCAGCTTGGCACTCACTCTGCTTCCGGGGTTGCTTATGTGAAATTTGGTTACCAAACAGGAAAGCAAAGTTCATGTTTAAAAAGAGAATGAAAACAGGGAAGAAAGAAACTCCTGAGAGAAGCATGTGTCCTAGTGCCAGCCTGGCCACAAGCAGAGCAGCAAAATCTACTAGAGTTTATAATTTGTTGTGATGAAGTTGCCTGAGGCTGAGAAACCCACCGTGACTACAGCTGACTGAGCCATCGACGGGTTGGGGCTGCTGAGCGTCTGGATTAAAGCCTGTCCATTGAGTCCCATCCCCACGCCAGAATAACCAATGAGATCATTACAAAAACTGGCTGGCTAAACATCCAGCACGAAGCCGCTGTGAGCCGTCAGAAAGGCTGCCTGGATTTAGCAAGCTAAAGATGGTTTTTCCAGTCAATGGATCAGACAAATACCCTCACACACAAAAAAAGCCACTGCATCAGCATTACCGTGCTAGTGCATCAGGAACACAAAGGAAGACAAGGTTAGGAGGCACTGCTCAACCTGCTCATCAGTACAGTAGGAAGCACACAATACAACAGGATGAAGTGGGTCAGGGAGGGGTCTTGCATGGCAGACCACAGAGGGAAAAAAGGCATACCAATAGCAAAAGCACTGAAGCAAACCGGGGGATTGCAGACCACCCTTCAGCATTGCCGATGCACCCCAAACCTGACTTCCAACACCACCTGTGATTTCAGTCCTTAGCTTCCCACACAGCTTTGCAAATGCCCTTCATTTCTGAACAGCAGGCCCTACCCCCTTCTCCCTGTTCCTCCAGTCCTGGGCTCCCCACAGAGTTCTGCAAATGCATCTCTGTCCTTGCCCACACTCCCTGCACTTCCATATCTGAGCAGTTGCTGCCCGTCACGTCTAAGGGTGTGGGGAGGGGGAAGGAGGGAAGTGTTTCTGTCGTGTGTGGGCACAAGTCTCCAGATCCGATTATTATTAGGGACTATTACTCTGAAATACCCATGGAATTCTGGATAAATACCAGGTGGCCTGATTGGCTGCCAGTGATGTCTTACGCAGACCAATAATCCCCAGTAAACACATAGGTCCAATACAGCTTCGCAACTCTCCATTTGCTCCATGGCAGGCAATGAAAGTCTAGCAAATGATTAGGCGTCTCGGGTGGATAACCATCTCTCTGCCTTTGGCCTTGTGCGTGACAGCAACACCACCCGAGGTGCTAGTGTTAGTGTTGCCCAGATAAGCACTGCCTGCCGGTGACATTGGATTGCTCGATTCCCAGGGGAGAGCTCTGGTTGTTTGTTATATTTGTTTTGGTTTAATGGGTAGGAGGTCTGAGCAGATCTGTGTATCTCTGAGGGACTCCCCACCTAATGTCTGTGCCTCCAAGATGACCAGCTGCTCTGTATCCTAGTGAGAAATTTGGCTATAGAAAGCTATTGAAGCCATCTGGAAGTGGCTGCCGCCTCCATTGATCTCTGGTTTAGAAAAAGGTTGTCACCAAGGCACTGCCATCTTCCTTTGGGAGCCATGTAAAAACCACCTGGCCCTGGAACTCAGATCCTCCAGCAACACTTAAAGTACAAATCAAAGATTGATGCTGCCCCGGGGCTGAGAATATCACGATGAGGATCCTGTACTTTCCAGGCAGGTCTGCCCCAGAGGAATGCTTGGGACAATCCCTCCCATAGTTCATTGGCCAACCTCACTTCAGTATGTTCCCAATACATCTGGGTCTCCCATCAACCTGCCGTGCTTAGTCACATTGCAACACTATTTTCTCCCCCTTTTGCATAAGCCCCCTTCAAAAAACAATCCCTCCGAGTCCATCTCTACACCAGTCCTTCGCAAGAGCATGCCCAACTTCTTCAATGTTTATCTGATTCTTTCCACTTCCCTGAGCCCTGCCACTCTCCTGCCTGCCCCAGGAATTTGGCACACCCTGGCCATTCTCACCCTCCATCACTTGAAAATACCCATCATTTCCTGGGCACTCTATGCTGTCCGGGTCTCCGATTCATTTATTCCTTACTTTTGGTGACTGGCAACAGACACTCTTCTACCAGGAGCCACTAGTGTTTTATCTACACCAGCTTTTTCTCTCTAAGATGTCATATTGTCATATCATCTCTCTAGCTTCACCCAGAATGGCAACAGTGGGAACGATAAAGTAGAAAAGAGACTGGCTCAGATCAGGTCTAGGTGATGGTGGTAAAAATGCCAGCAATCTATTGTTGCCACCAGTGGACCTGTATTGGTGGGGACAAGGTGGGGGATTTTAGAGGGGAAAAATGTTACCATACATACAGCCTGATGGATTTTCCTGGGTTCACCCCCCTTGGACACTTCCTTTTGTGAATTCAGGCTTGGATATCACTTCTCTAGTGGCACCAAACCTATCTCCCCATTGTCACACTTCCCTCTCTGCTCCCACTCCCTTCCATTCCTCTTTTTCTGGCTTCCTCAACCTCTGACTCATCCCTCCTCATTCCTCCCCAGCTCTCAAAACTGCAGATCATCCCCTCCAGCCCCATCCTCTGAGCCTTTCAATGAATTCCTGTTCGTTCTGCATCCACTGCAACCATCCCTGCTAATATCCTGAACCCAGCTCATCCTCCCTCCCTGCAGTCACGCCCACGTCTCTTCTGGTTTTCCATCCCATCCTTGAGGTCCTTCTGGCTTTGCACAGGGATGGGGTAAAGCTTCTGAGCCCAAGTTATGGAATACCTTCTGCAGCATCCGCTCTAGACCCATCTCCTCTCCCAGGCCTCTGGCTCCTCTCTAATAAAAGAGCTATCTCCTCCTCCTTGAGCCTCACAGTTTTCCCCCATGCTCAGTCATTCTCCCCTATACTTGTCCACTGTTGCCCTCTTCACATCTTCCCCTAACCACATCTCCAGACCTCACCTCTAGGATGCCTGTCATTGCTTTTGCTAGTAGAAATTGTGTTTGACTGCCAAGTCCCTGTGACACTGAATGACTCTAATGACTCTAGTCCTAAATATGCATTGCAAAATATCCTAGAAGTAACATTGACTCCTAAGAAATGAAACCATAACAGCAAAGACCATACATGATGGATCATTCATTTGCCTTGTGGTTAACTTTTGCTGAAGAGAATGTGAGCACCACATCTCCACCCTTGCTCATTGTCCTAGAAGAAATGAGAGTTGTTTCAGCTGTTCCATATGGGCCATTTCACCAGGAGATATGGGAAAAGGAAGGAGAGGAGTGGGACTGATTTCACTGTGTGATGGCTACATCTCTATTGAGACACAAATTGCTTTTTGGAATTCAGACGTCCAAACAATGGAGGCTGTGATTATCCTTTGGCCCTGACACAAATTGTTAATTTGACTTCAAGTGCCAATTGCTGACTTGCTGGCTCAGTTTGGAAATGGGGCTTAAATCCAAAGCTTCCCTCAGGGAGTTTGGGGAGATTCAGACAATTGGATTTGAACCCTGAAGTTTTACAACCATAATAAATTTCCCAGTGGCCTCAGGCTGCCAATCCACAGTGAAAATGAGGCTGGTGGACCTTGGTGGATGAGAGCTAACATTTTTCAAGACCAGATGCAGCACCAGTTGCCTTCCATTGGGCTGATTTTCTTGATTTGTGTCCATCTAGTTATTGTCGTTTTCTGTCTTGGATGAATCATGTGGGGCCTCTGCTTGCTTGTTCCCTACCGTGCACCTCGGATGACCTCACCAGGGATCTTTATACATGCCAGTCGAGCATAGTTTACAATAGAACTCAGTTTTAAGAAGCATCATCCATACCACTGCCTCACAATACCCAGCAGTTCTACTAATGGGGATATTACATCATGGAGGTGTGCTGGGAAGCAGGAGGAAATGGTCACTCAGGGGAGGCGGGGAGAGCCTGCTCACTGGCCGTAGACAGTCGGGAAGAAGTGCATGTATTTCAAAAGGCATGTAGAACTGCTGAAGAAAGGTGTCGAGGAAGGGACGCTTGTGGAGAGCCAGTGCAGTAGCAAAAAGGGAATCAGCCTCCAACCATGGCAAGGAAGGAGCAGAGCTTGGAGAGGAAGCTAGTGGTGGCAAACCAGAGAGAGTGCCTGGGGAGTGATGAGGCCAAGGTGTTGAATTAATGGCCAGTGAATTCCCCCATTAAAACAGGACATGCAGAGTAGTGAAAGGGGTCCATATGCATCCCTGACATAAACAGGTGCAGCTCCACTGACTTGAATGAAAAATAGAGTCACGTGTACTTGTGCCAGTAGTGACACGGGCCCTGGGAGTTATCTTAATTCCCCCCTGAAAGCTGGTGGGTTGATTCAGCAGCCAAGGAAGATGAAATCAGTCCACACACCCAAACAACCCAGCTGCCTTTCTCTCCTCAGGAGTTTATCAACAATGATTCAAACCAGCACAATGCAACCTCAACTGCTCTTACCGCCCCTCAGCGCCTTGGTCAGCCCTTGTCTCCAGGGCTTCACGGTCCCTACAGCTCCCCCCCCCCCAGAGAGCTCCTGACCAGCCCTCTCTTCTCACAGAGCCCCTGGCTTAGCCCCACTTTGTCTACTCCTCTACCTAAGAAGCAGGAAACCTTATATGCGATTTCCTGCAACTGCAGCTCTCACTCGTAAAAGGTGCACAGGCTTTAACAGGTAAACTAGCGCACTGCTACCACCCCCTACTGGCATTTCCAAATGCCCATTGTGACGTGCTAAAGCAGCCACATGCTGGCAGTGCTGCCTATGCAGGGTCTAATAGGGCGTATTGTCAGCGGACCCCTGAGAGGCAGCTCCTCATTTCAGTCTCTGATGGGGCACTGCCTACTGGGTCAGGGCAATAGGGATAGGAGGGCAAGGCAGGCACCCAGATATGCATGGCACTGTGAGCGTGCATTGGCTCATGGCCGTACAGCCACTGATTCCTTTGCCAGGAGGCAAGGGGAGCATGAAGCTCAGATCAGCGTAAGAACCTGAGCAGAACAGCATAGGGAAATGTGGTGTCTATCTGTGGTTCTCGTTACCTGGCCTATAGCATCATAGTATCCAAGTGCCTCTTAGCCATGAGGATTGGTTGAAGGGGTAGGAAATGTCAGGGCTCCTCCTCTGCCACTTATTTATTTAAGACTTGAGAGCAGCATCAGTGCTCTGAGCCCCCCTCCCCAAGTCCCTCTGCTCAGAGATGTCATGGGAGGGTGAGCGGGATGCAAGGCTGACCAGCAGCATATCCTGGGAAAGATCCCACCCCCTGTCTCTTCCTGGTCCCAGATGCTGTGTGCATCAGCACGGCAACCAGATGTCCCCTTCACCCACATCTGTGTGGAGCATGGGGGTCAAGATGATGCTGTTGACAAGCCCCACTGCCCACTTGCTGTGCTTCTGTGAGGGACATTGATCCTGTTGTTGCTACCCCAGTGCCCATTGCCCCTTTTTGCCATGTCCACAGCGGAGAAGCACACCTCCGCCGCTCAGAGAAAATCTCTCTCTCTCTCCCACTGCCTTCAGTGTTTTTTTAACATCATATTACTGTAAATTACATATTCCTCTGACATGATGTAAAATATGTTTTATGCTCCCATTTCCCCTCCATCTTCCTGTAAAACCTCTTTCTTTTCCACTTTGAGCTGAATACACTGTGCTGGGGATAAGAACAAACTTATTTAAGCAGCCAGTCAACTTTAAAACATTGCTCATAAAACCTGGAGGTCTCAGTGAGTCATTTTCACTTGTCACTGGTGGCTGTAAATCCCCGTTTCATGTGGGCCTTTTCCCTTTCCCTCCCTTCCCCCCCCCCCCACCTTTCTTTCTCTTTTTCTCAAACTGGCCCAATGAGGGACATAAAGGGAATCTGCAGAGCTTTGGCTGTGAGAGAACATCCATTTGTGTTCAATTGGAGCTCAGCAGCACATGAAACAAGACCAGGCATATTTTAACAAGGTCAATTTCTCCTACAAGACTTAGCAACCAGATGGTGCTGCAAAGAACTGACTGTGAAAAAAACACATCACAGATTTTTTGCAATAGCAAGTTTTGTTTTGTTTTATAAAGAGCCACAAGCACACTCAGATTCTAAAAGTCATCCTATTTCCCTGGGATACTTTTCTCTACCTTATTGGTATTTCTTTTCCCCTTGTGGTCAAGCTCTTAGAGACCTGTGGATACAGAGAAGTTCACTTTCATATAAAATTAAGCTTCCTCCTTACCAGCTCTCTTCATCCCTTGCATTTCTAGCCCCAGGTTAACACGCAGCTCTGCCCGTGAATTTCATTTCTGATTTGCAGCACTTCCTGCTCTTCTAGCCCATCACCACCGTATCCCTGCATAATCCTTCTTGCCATGGGTCCCCCAAGAATGCTGCCACACCCCTTGCAGCCCTCGGCCTAAGCCTGTCCTGAGCAGAAACAGACAAGAGTACTGATCTGTGCACTGGTTTTTATGATGTGGTCCCGCACTCAGGCACGAGTCATTCCGCCTCTGACTAAAAATGGGCAAAGCTACAAGAACGGGACCAGATTTCAATTCCCCATCCCCCCAAAAGACTGTGATGGGAGCTCACAGAGAGAAGAGCTAGGTGTGAAATTAGGGCCTTCATCTGGTTCCCATTTCAAAGTTCCAGCTATTTAGATCTGTAAATTTGGTCCAGGTTCAGGTTTGGTTTGTGATCTGCAGTGATTTGAACCCTGATTCAGAGGTGAAAGACTAATGCATTAACTCCTACGCCGCACCACCTAGAGTCCAAAGTGAAATGTTGCAAATTGGCCACATGCCTTCCTTGCTCCAGCTAAAAACGTATCTTCCCCTCTGGTTCTGCAAAGTGAGCTCTGGCTTGGCCCATTCCCTGTGCCATATGCCCAGTCAGAAGCAAACAGCCCACTTGGCACAGCATGGCTGCAAAGTAAGGGGGGCTTTGTTCTATTTATGTAAAGGAATTATTTCCTTCCAGGGACTCTGCAAACGTCTCGTCCCAACAAGTCAAATTCCTGAGTTCATGCTACGCCAGGAAAGTTCTAAACAGAGATTTCACTCCAGACGAATTCACAGCACCCAAGCCGGTGACGCAGCTGACAGACTGTCTGCACTTTCCCCTGTGTTTGTATTTTGTCTTATGTTTCTGGATGGGAACTGAAGTGTACAAAACACTGGCAAAGAGCAATATAATCCAAGCAAGAGGTTCCTCTGCAGACCTGGTGTCACCTGCTCTGGGCCACATCTGGGGTAACTGGCGTGAACCCTGATGGAAAAATTCCTCCTCCTACTCTTGGTGATCAGCTAAGAGTGAGAGTAAAGGGGAGGGTAGTGCACTGGGGGAAGCCAAATTTCAACATTTTTTATTAAAATTTCAATTTTTGACAAATCAAAAAACAGGATGATTTTTTTATGGAAATGTTCCCAGTTTTTGACAGTACTAATTCAAAAGGAAATGAAGAATAGAATAAAAGGGGTGCTGTAGGTCAGGATTTAAATGCATTGGTAAAGCTGAGGGCACGGGGGGAGACTAGGACTGGAATAGCAAGGGGCTATTGGTACGTTGGCAGAGCTTAGTGGTGGGGGAGGGCTATAGTTAGGAAGCAGAGAAGTCCATCAGCAAAACTCTATGACCTCTGTCTCCATCAGTTCCTCACTTACAGCAATATTTATAATAACCCTAACATGGTTTTAGTACCACCCAACAAGTACTTGTACTCAGATAAGACTGTAAATCCTACAGCTTCATCAAGCACACATGTCCCCTCTTGTTGGTACCTTCAGGCTCATGTGATTTATGCAGAAATCCTGCTGTCACTAGTTCCAGTGCTGGCCCACATTCACCTCCCCTGTGGAATTCCATTAACATCTATGAAGTTTAGACTAGGGATGCATTTGTGCAATTATTTCTTTTCTTTTTAGTTTGTTTTACTGGCAGTGGGCCCTGATCCTGCTTTCATTAAAGCGAGTAGTGAAAATCTTGGTGACATCATTCAAAGCATAACAGGACCTGGTGGCTTTTGTCTTTTAAAGAGACATCTTTGTACAGATGGGAGAGGAGCAGGTAATGCAAATGCTCATTGGACAGATTCACCTGCAGTTGCTATGGTGATGCAGACAAAGGCACAGAACTGTACAACACACCTGGGAGCGCAGGGCAGAGAGGGACGTGAGAGGTCAGGCAAGGGGCTGCTTTCTGAGCCAGGGAGGAAGCAAGGCCGGTCTCTCCCGTTCCAGAAGCCAAGCCTCCACGTTGCGTCACTCATGTGAATAGGCATTGATCATCCACTCATGACGGGAGAGAATCTGTTTGTGTGCTACACTTGTTCTCCAATCTGTTGGCTCTTCAGGTGAGCTAACAATAGGCCAAGCACGAGATCATATGGGGTTCCCACCAACTTCAAACAAGGGACCTTGCATCCTCAAAACCAGCATTCCTTTGCTAACGGGGAGGACAGACGCCATGAGCCAGCTGAGCAAAACAGCATAGATTGTGAGTCTGTGGAGAGCTTTGGAGAGTCTACGGTTTGTGCTGGGAGGAAGGAGAGAGGAGTCCCTTACTTGAGGTAAGATTCTGTGGCGCGGCCTCCACAGAAAAGCCTCGAGGGTTTATTTGTGTTTGCAAATTTGAACCAGAGTTAAATGTGATGATTCCCCCTACTGAATTTGGTCAAATCACAGCCCCACCTCTCCCCACCTCTGACCCTCTCCCCGCTCCTCCCCCCCGCAATGCCCTACGCAGACACACTAGCACCCCGCCCCACACGAACAGACCCAGACCCACAACCTTGTCCAGAGAAAATCATGAGCGTTTCAAGGCAGGACTGTTTCTGTTTTCCCTACACAATCTCCTTTTTCAAGGTGCTTTGTTTTGCTGCAGTCCTGCGGTGAGGACAGCTCCATTTGTGGTCTGTTGACGCCCGTTAGCCTTAGTCTTCAGGGCTGGAATCCACACTGGGGACTTGGGCATTGTGACAGGGAGAGTTGCAAAGCCTAACTTTTGAGTGCCTGGAAGAACACAGGAAGACGCTGTGATCCACAAAGCCTGAATTGGCCCCTAAGTGCCCAGTACAATGAATAGGGAGAGACAGGTGCCTTAAACTGCAATCTACCAAAGCCAGCATGCTAGGCGAAGAGCTGCCTAAACTAGCCGATGGGAAATGCCAGCAAGAAGGGTTTGTGCTAAACCTCCCACCTCTCCTGGGATTCAGCGCCTAAGCGCAGGCTCCACAGAGGTGCCTCGCTCTGCTTGGGATTCATCTGGCTGTTTAAGTCACACACGGGGCCCAATCTGCTAGGTAGGTTCAGAGGCCAGCTATCTCCACACAAAAGGGCTAGGGAAGGCAGCAACAGTCTTCCCTTTAGCCTAGTGGATAAGGTACTCACGTGGGATACCAGGGGACCCCATTTCAAGACCCTCCCACCCCTTCCTGGTGAGAAGGAATTTGAACAGGGGTCTGTCACCTCTCAGATGAATGCCCTAGTCGCTATACCATGGAGTCATTCTTACTTTTACTCCATCGACATTTAATTATTTAATTAAAGGGGAACAATTTTAATTAAAGGAGCCCCACAACAGAATACCCATAGCCCAGCAGCTGGGGTACTCACCTGAGCTGTCGCAGGTCCTTGTTCAAATCCCTCCCTTGAATTGGGCGGGTGGGGGGGGGGTCTTTTTCACCTCCTGGCTGGGTGCACTCAGCACTAGGCTATGAGGCTGTTGTGTGTGGAGTTAGGCGGCTCCAAGTACACCTACTAGATCAGGCCCTGCCTGCAATTTGTGCCAGTGAATGCCTATCTTTCCCTGCTTGGTGGATCACTCTGGGTTTTAGGAGAGAGAAAGGCATTCGGGCACCTAGCAGAAGGCAGCAGTGTACATAAAGTGTGCAGAGGCAGAAACGCAGGTCACTACAGAACTTGTACTGCAAAAATTTAGGCAGTGAGTAAGTTTAGGCACCTACAGCGTTAACCAGCACCTGAGGGGGAATTTTGTGGATCACAGTGGTGCCTAAAAACAGAACTTAGGTCCCTAAGTACCTAACTGGAGCACAGCCTCGGTATATGGATCCCAGCTCTGTGATAAGACACAGCAATTCCAGACTAACTCATTGAGCAATGAGCCCTTCGGATTGGGGCCTTTGCCGATAATTCCTGCCTACCACACAGCAAAGAAGCCATAGGTATTCTCAAAAGTGGGAATTGCAGGAGTGTTCCAGAAAGACACAAGCTGAGCAGGAAATCTCTGGCTTCTCTGCTCTTTCAACACACAAAAATGTAGTTCAGCCATCCATCATCATTGTCATGCTATCAAGTGGCCTGTGGGGCATCAAATCCTATCCTATGAGGGCTCAGGGGGAAGGTTGTATCCCCAGAACCCACCTGCCCTACCTGACGGGATGACAAGAGCCTTCATCTCTGTGTGATTTGGGAAAATAACTTATTAGACATTTCCATTGCTTGGCCACCCAGTGGAGTGATCCACGCAGGCCTGCTCCACCAACAGCAAGGATAAGCCTGTAATATAGTCTTTGCTGTCCTAGTTTAGCAGATATGTTCAGTGCAAAGGGGAGACAACAGCAGGGAGGCTAATTCCATGTCCTGATTACAGATGGATTGGGTTTCTGGCTCCCCTCACTGGAATGAGCCCTCACCTGATCTCTCGTCCTCCCAGCCAGCTCCCCTACTGGCAAGTTCCCAAGCAAACTGATGGAGTCATGGACGAGTGGTTTCTGTATCCAAAACCGTGGATATATGCAAATCTCTTCAAAGAGCATTGCAGGCCTGGTAGTGGAACGAAGGCTAGCATCCGACTCCCATTCTGCCACTTCCCCATGTCCAGGGTGAAATATACCAAGCAGAAACTAGGAAGAAAGAGGGCTGTATAATGAGGGAATCTTATCACCATTGCTTCCCCCCCTTTAACCCCCCCAATGCACCAAAAAAAAAGAAAAAAGTCCCAGGGACATGTGTAACTAATTAAATGGTACCGGGAGAAGAAAAACACAGATTTCATAGAGACTTTGAATTATGTCTGGAGGTGAAAAAGTCAGCATGCTCAGGGGATAATTAATCACCCAGAGGTGAGATGCCCCAGTGAGCCACACGGATACACACTTCCTGCATGTCAGGGCTGACAGCACAATGCACAACTAGCACTGTCCCTTGTTTGAAAGTAGCCAACAGGATTGGGAACGGAGGTAGAGGGAGGAAAATTAATCACCAAGAAAGAGAGTGAGATGAAAAGAAGGGCCCCTCGCAATAAAGGAGTGGAGTAATTGGATTGAGTTTGGCACAAGGGACTCTAATGAGGCTAGAGACGTACCTTGTGGGAAAGTCTGTAGAGCTAATATTCATCCACATGAGCTAGGCTATGTGCTGGAGGCTGGCAGTTCTTAGCTCTGCATCTGCTCTCATGGCCACCAGCTCCCCACCTCCTGCCTTAGATCTCTCCCTCCTCAATGGCCCCTGATACCAAAATATAATAATAATAATATAGCTTCACTTCCCGCCTCCCAGCTTAGCCAGGGGGAGGCAGCTCCCAGATCAGCACAGCTCCACCCAGCTTGACTAGGGCAGGACATCTCCCAGCTCAGCGTGGCTCGCTCTGGGTTGGGCGGGACATGGTGGATCACAGCTCAGCACAGTTACGCCCAGCTGAGGTCAGTTCAGCCAGAGGGAGGCAGGGACCAGCTGAGCACAGATCCTGCTGGCTTGGACAGTGGGGAGGGTTCTCTCTGTCTCAACTGGGTCAGCAGCACAGCAAAGTTCATGGAACCCCCTTTCAGCTGCCTGAAGTTCATATCTCAGCTTCAGCGACACGCAGGGCACAGGCAGCAAGGACTGCTGCTGAACTCCACTGATGGGCTGTGTGAGCTGGTGGGTGGCCAGCCCATTGGCACACACAGCAGCAGAGGAAGGAGAATTTGGACATTCTCAGCTTGCCCTAACCATTATTGTGTAGCAGAGGGGGAGAGAGAGAGAAGCTCCCTGCCTCCGACCTGAGCAGCAGTCTGACCCTTGGGAGCTCGTTCTTGAATGTATTGTGCAAAGCTGATCTGACAGGAGAAATGAGGATGCCAGGAGTGACATCTGTGAACCTGACTTGCAGGTATGAAAATAAAAGGGGGAGACCTGAATCCCAAAGCTCAGAGAGAGAACAGAGCTATAAGCAAATCCAGCTAATGATGCCCCTGGGGCCAGTGCTGGATTGTGCTCTGTTGTCTCTACATTGAGTGTTTGGGTCCAGTCTATCTGTAAATAGCCCAAGTGAACCCCATCATCAAGCCTCTCTGTCTCCAGCCCCTTTTATTCTTCACGTAGCCAATGTGAACATACAACAGCCATCATTACAAAGTCAGTATTTCCTACAATCACTGCATTGTGGTGTGTGAGAGACCAAAGCCATTTCTATTGTTCTGGAAACCCTAACACTTGGGAAACCACTACTCAGTGGCTGCTGGCACATGTTGGCTTTTAGTGGTGACTCCTTAGCTCTTCATCTGCCTTTACAACTCCATCCCTTCTGCCCCCGATCGTTTGTGTGGTTCTTCTCTTCTCTGAGCGCCCTCCAGTCTGTTAATATCTTTCTGATGATGATCTGCCTAAGATTGAACTGGAGGGGAAAAGGGACTCTCTTAGACCTTGTACACACATAGAAGTTGCCCTGGTTTAATTTAAATTGGCTTTTAACCAATTTAAACATACCAGCCCTTGGTTTGTATAGGTAGGATATACTTACATAGTGGCTTTGGAGTTATTTATGACTCACTAATGCTTATTATTGGAGAGACAGGGTGGGTGAGGTAATATCTTTTATTGGACCAACTTCTGTTGGTGTGAGAGACAACTTTTTGAACTACACAGAGCTCTTCAGCATAGATATTATTAGCTAGTACTGGATGGAAATTTTCTGACAGAAAATTCTTATTTGACAAAATTTTTTATTAAAAATGTAGAAATTTAGGACTGAAGAGACCTCGATAAGTCATCTAGTCCATCCCCTGTATTGAGGCAGGACTAAATATTATCTAGACCATCCCTGACAGGTGTTTGTCTAACCTGTTCTTGAAAACCTTCAATGACAGAGATTCCACAATCCCCCAAGGTAATTTGTTCCAGTGCTTAACTACCCTTACAGTTAGAAAGTTTTTCCTAATGTCTAACCTAAATCTCCCTTGCTGCAATTTAAGCCCATTACTTCTTGTCCTGTCCTCATGGATAAGGAGATTAATTTATCACCGTCCTCTTTATAACAACCTTGTACGTAGTTGAAGACTGTTATATCCCCCCTCAGTCTTCTCCAGCCTAAACAAACCCAATTTTTTTCAATCTTTCCTTGTAGATCTGTTTTCTAGACCTTTCATCATTTTTGTTACTCTCCTTTGGACTTTCTCCAATATGCCCACATTTTTCCCAAAGTGTGGTGCTCAGCACTAGACATAGCATTCCAATTGAGGCCTTATCAGCTGCGTAGAGTGGAAGAATGACTTCTGTCTTGTTCAGAACACTCCTGCTAATACATCTCAGAATGATGTTCACTTTTTTTTTGCAATAGTATTACATTGCTGACTCATATTTTGTTTGTGATCCACTATAAATTATCAAAATGGTACTTCATTTTGACTCATGGACGTGATCTGATGGGATATGATATGGCATGTTGAAACAAAACACTTTGACTTTATTGAAATGAAAGATTTCTAAAGGAATTTTTTGATATTTCCTCAATGAATTGTTTCTGGATATTTGTTTAGCGGGAAATTTCAAAATTTTGACTCCTCGTTCTGATTCAGGGTGAAGGGAAATTCTAAAATGTTGGAATTTCCCATGGAATGGAGATGCTGAGTTTCAACCAGCTCTAACAATACACCAAAGATGGAGGCCAGGCTGCAGCTCACCGAGACCCGAAGGGCTGTTAGGGAATAACTTCTGGCCAAAGATCCATGTTTGTCTGGGGGTAGCGATAGGTGTGCTCAGCACCCCTTCCTCTCTATTCTGGACACCACCGGTTCCCCATCTGCCCCATCTCTAAGTACCCGAAGCCACAGCTGATTCACTTTAAACCTAAATATCTCTGGGGGAACCATCTTGTCATCCTTACTTCCACGGGGCATTGGCCCTGCACCTCCACATGCGGTCTATGTCGTCCCCTAGGAGTAGGGTCCCACATGAAGCCTCTCCCCAGCAGAGCAGCCTGTGGCTAATGGCCAGTATACTTGAGTTATGGTAAAATCAGACACCTGTTTGTTTCCCAACAAGCTGTCCCAGAGCAACAGTGAGGAGGTTCTGTAACTCCTGGGCCCTTTCAATTAGCATTGAGCGCTCCTGTTGTAATTGTCTATTAGAAGCGTGTCTAAACAGCACCAAAGAGACCTCCCAGCCCATCTAAAACACCATTTCCATTTCTGACAAAGGTAATTGATGTCCTATTTTCCCTTCATTCATATGTAAATGGCATGGGGTGATTCACATGACTGCAGAGCTGGGAGTGTGACTACAGCAATGGCCTGTCACAGATCATCACACTGCTGGCCACAGAATCCTCGGCCTTTGTTTTAATGGAATTATACCTTGTGTCATTGAAAAGCCTAGAATTGAGGAACGGTGGTGCAGTGGGCCAGCGTGTGACCCATTGATTTCAAACCTACTCAGCTGCCAGGAAAAAGAGACGTGGTGCTATGCATTTCAGTCCCCCGGGGACTTTTCTCTGCATCATTCTCAGCACTCGTCACTGTGAGGGTTCATCATGGCACATCTGACATGAGTGGGAACTGTTCGCAGCATGGACCAGACCCTCTGCTTGCTCCATAAAGCAACATACACTGGAGCAGCAGCGGGTGCTGCAGGTCAGGACCGAGGTTCATTGGCAGAGCAGTCTGGGTACCTAGAACGTGTAGAGCGGCTCTGCCAGTAGATAGAATTACACACACACATTCACACACCAGGCACATACATGCACGTCCACATACATGCACACACATGCTCTCACTCTGTCCCTCTGTAACTCAGAGGGCATTTGTGAATCTGACTTTGCCTTTCGGCTGTCACCCCCAACAACTGAGAGTGCGGGGCAATGGCATGTGATCCAACCACTGACAGACAGGGTAACATGCCTCAGCATGATCCAAACTCTGTACCTTGGCCTCCACAAAAGAGCACCCTGTACCCTGCGCATTAAGGGAGGGAGATGCTCTTTCCTCCAGCAGAGCTGGCACAGCTGCCCAGATTGGCCCATGGCATGCTGGAGTCTCCAGCACACCGTAGAGGTCACTCTCATCTCTAAGGTTTACCCTCATCTTTTTTGACTGTCTCATTTTAAGCAGGGGATTCCCATTCCTTGCTGCCTGGGTTGCAGCTGAACACAGATGGGGTGGTGGGGGTGGGGGAGCTACTTGAGCCGTCTCCCCGTCTCAGCGTTCTGGGATAGCAATGAATGACAGTGCCCACATGACATGATGAGAGGCGGGGTCACTGGAGTCCCTCACTGGGCTCTCCAGGGACAGTGATTGATGAGTTTATTAGATTTAAGAGAGAGAAGAGCAGGTGATAACGGGGCAACCCTTGAACAATTGCTGCTCGATGACATGAGACACGGACCACAGATTATAATGACAGCCCCAAAGCAGCCAGCTAATAATCAGCCTGCCGGGGAGAAAGGGGAAGGGAAGGAAGGATAAATAGAGCTGGCTCTGCAGCATTCGTCAGTCCCATTATAAATCTGTGACTGTGTGGACGGTCCTGTCCCTTTATGTACTGCTGACTGAGTATTGTGTATGTGGGTGTGTATATATCTGTGTGTACCGCCTGTGTATCCATGTTCTGGGTATTTTACATAGTCGGAGTATTGCACATAGGTCTGCAGCTCTGTGCATGTGTGTGTATGCTGAATGTGTGAGCATTGTACGCAGATGTGTGTTCCCTGTGTGTGTGTGAGCAGCTGTGTTTGTGCTGTATGTCTGTACTTGGTGTGTTCTGAGTGTTGCATTGTACGTATACTTGTAATCATGTTGTATATGTGGTGTGTTCGCTGCATGGTTGTATTGTGTGCACAGGCTGCCTGTGTAATATTGTGTGTGGCGTGAGCCCAGGTGTTTTTCTGTGCTGGGGAAATAGTTTTTAATGTTCCACAAGGTACAAACTATGGAAAATAAAAAGCCAAGTGGGATAATTCGGGGGAGGGGACTCACACAAGTGTCTTCCCTTTCTTCCTCTGCTTCCTTCCCAAGAGTCTCAGAGTGGCTATGGCTGCCCCAGCTGACTGAAATGGGCTGTCCAAAGTATATTTATACCATAATAATCCAGAGGGGGTGTGTAGGAAGGTGCAGGGACCTTCCCCCGCAGCTGGGCCCCAGAAAGGGCAGCTGCCGCCCCAAACACTGCCAAGCCCGGATTTAAACCCCCCGCCTGTCTATCAAGGCCGGGAGCCGACCGGGATAGGCCCGGGCGACTGGCCAATCCCTTCCCCAGAGGGCGGGACTTCCCCCAGACAAGGGGAAATAAAAGGCCGGGCCCGGCGCTCAGTCAGGGGCCGACGGTCAGTAGGGTCAGACCTGCCTGCCCGCCAGCGAGAGGCCCGGCCGGAGCTCCACCGGGCCAAACCTCAGCGCAGGCCCTGGCCGGACGTAGCAGACTGGGAGCGACCCTCCCGCCGGGGAACCGACGATGGGGTCGGACCCCCGGACACCCGGGGATGGGACGAGCCCTGGGACCCTCTGGGTTGGGAAGGCCCCTCTGAAGCGGGGCAGGACCTAGAGGAGCTACCTGCCGCACCCCCCGCTGAAGCCGGACCGGATCTGGAGGAGCTACCCGAGGCTGCGGCCCCCACCGAATCCCGTGATCTAGAGGAACTGCCCCTCGCAGAGGAGTTCCCGGACCTGCCGCCCGTGGGCGCCGATGGCCTCCTGAACCTACCCCGAGCCAGCTACCCGACGACCACCGAGGAGGGAGGTACCAGGGACGGGCGCGGAGGAAGTAGCCCAGGGGCAGCCCCAGTACGGGCTGCGGTGGGAAATCTCCTACCGCTGGCGTGTTACGGCTCGGACCCCGCCAGAGCAGCGGGAGTGACCCTGCCGCTGCTAGGGCCCTGGGCTGGGACGCAGTGGAGTCGGGTGGGCCTGCGTCCCCCTCCCCCCTTCTTCCCTTTTGCCTCAGCGAACCTCC